>FIZT01008266.1:0-10523 GCA_900065295.1 Paracoccus marginatus
AGCGATGAAGTGACGCGCCATCGCCAGTTCCGAACTTCAACCCCCTTGAGGCAGGCGTTAATATTCATCAATCGGGCCAAAAATTTTAGGTGATTTTTTTCACATGGTAGGTCACAACTTTAGGGGGTCGCCAAATTTTTTTTCGAATTTATGCAAAATAAGGGTCACCCTAATGAGTAGTTGAGTTTGGTCTATTTTTTTTTCGAGTTGACTTTTTTTGAATTTTTTTGAAAAAATTCTTCGGTTAGAAATTATTGAATTTTTTGAAAAAAAAATTTTTCATTTTTCGACAGTTGAAATCTGGCGAATTTTAAATGTAGAAATTGAAAAAATAAAGGATTATTTACTATTTTTTTCAAGTAATATTCTCGATTCAGCTGCTCCAATTTTTCTGACACGCTGACTTCTGAAAAAATCAATTTTTTTGGTTCTATTACAGATGAGCATGATTGCAGCGAGAATTTTATGAATATCGAATATCGATAGCCGGTCTCGCGTCTCGACCTCGATGCCTCGTATTTATCGCATCTCATCTCATCAGAGTCGCGTATAAAACGAACCTGCCTAATTCCGATATTAGAAAATCCAAACAAATGGTACCGCGCGACTATGGTACCGGCTACCGAGCGATGTTTTATAAATTTATCATCGCCGCAATCACGCGCTCATCTGCTAGGCAGTACAGCATGATACGGTACACTCGAGTCCATTCTTCATCTGTTGACCCGCATAAATTTGCCAGCACAAAACCAGAAGTCGAAGACCATCGTAGGAGTACAAGATCGCGCCGGCTACCGTAAACCTATGGCTAGGTATTTCATGTACCTACACCTTCCCACAACGGCATTACCGACACCGGTCCGGTATATTCTTGTACGCCGAGATGAAATTATCTCGCGAAAAATCGCACTTCCTACGTAGAGTGCCTGTTTCGGCATTCGTTAGATACCAGAAATGAGTATAAAAACGAATGAAAAAGTCGTGTCTCGTGTGCATCTGCATTTATGTGTAGTGTACTTACATATATAAGTGTAGTAAGTATTCGTATATGGACCCAATACTAATAAAATTAGCGGTATCCGTCCGAGAGTCAAAGATTTGGCGAATGGTAGCTAGACCAGAAGACGTATTAGATACTAGTATATGCGGATGATGCAGCAAAATGCAATCTTAATTGAACCGCACTACGGTGCGTTTCAAAAGTTGTATCACCGACCGACTCTTTATAGACCCGAATTGGGAAGATTGCATTTCTCGATGAGAACATCGAATTTCGGTAGGTAGTCAAATTTTTAGTCCCGTATGTAGGCCTAAGGTGTCCCAAAACAGTGAAAATCAGTTTGGTGAAAAATTGTGATTCAGTTTTCGTTAAAAGAATTTTTTTTAATCATTTTTATTTCATACTGAGGCGAATAAAATGAGCTGCATGCTAGTTTTTTGAAACCGGTTCACTAGTTCGCAACAAGTTGTCGATACCACCCCCTCCCCCACTGGAGATAGATGGCAAAAACTTTTTGAAACAAAATTTACCGGTTTCAAAATTCAAGGAAATTGAGAGTATTTTGTGAATTTTTTTTAGCACGGTTCCATAGATATTATACGGTCACATCCAAGTTCCATTTCGATACTGCCCTTTTCAATTGCCCAAAAAATTCGATTCATTATCCAATTTTTCAAAAAATATACTAAAGAAAGGTAGAACGAGAAAAAGTTTTTCCCTCGCTTATGGATTCTCCTAATATTGTAATTGCGAGAGACAAAAAATGCCCATTTTTTTCAAGTTTTATAAAAATTCCATAAAATTTTTAGTGGGATTATCGACAACCGGTTTCAAACCAGTTTTCGATGATTTAAAAAAAATAGAGATACAAGTACTTTTCTGTCACAAAATTGGTAAAATTTGAAAAACTGAATATTTTTGGTCTTCTGTAATAACTTTTGAGCCAGTTGAGTAATTTTTGAGATATTAGCCGGTTTCGAATCTCAAATTTGGCATAGGTACTATTTTGTAAACACATCAGAAACTATTGAACTAGTTCAAAAATTACAAGAGGCAAAAAATGTTCGGTTTTTCAAGCTAAAGAAATTTTTCAATTTTCACAATTTTTATGGAATGAATAGTTCACAACCGGTTGTAAACTGTTGAACCGGTTTCAAAAAAGTTGATGGAAAAAAATTTGTGAAAACAAAGTTTTGGAGAATTGCAAACTGTATATTTTTGATCTTTTATAATTTTAGAACCAGTTCAATTGTTCTTCAGATGAAACCGGTTTCGAACCTGAAGCAAGAATTGAATATCTCAAGAACTATTGGACTGGTTCAAAAATTACAAGAGGCGAAAAATATTCGAGTTTTCAAGCTGTAGAAATTCTTTCCATTTCAATTTTTATGGAATGAATCGTTGACAACCGGTTGTAAACTGTTGATCTGGTTCTAAAAATCACGATGGAAAAAATTTTGTGCAAACAAAGTTGTGGAGAATTGCAAACTGGACACATTTTTTTAGTCTTTTATAATTTTAGAACCAGTTCAATTGTTCTTCAGATGATAACCGGTTTTGAAGTTGGAGCAAGAATTGAATATCTCAAGAACTATTGAACTGGTTCAAAAATCACAAGAGACATAAAATATTCAGTTTGTCACGCTTTTGAAATTCAATCCTTGAAAATTTATCGTATTCTCAAATTTTGGGAAATTATTGACAACCGGTTGTAGGTAAGTTGGTAAACCGGTTTCAAAAACCAAGGCACAAAAAATTTTATGGGACAAAATTTGTAGAGCATGAAATGCTGAACATTTTTGTTCTCTTGTAATTTTAGAACCAGATCAATCGTTCTTGAGATAATAACTGGTTTCGAAACACACGCCGAATACTCCACAAAAGCTATTGAACTGGTTCAAAAATTACATAAGACAAAAAATATTTGGCTTCTCAAATTCTAGAAATTTTCTTGAAAATTTTTTCATCCTCATGTAATGGAGGGGAGGAGGGGTGTTGTAGACAACCGATTTCAAGCTAGCAAACCGGTTCCTCTCTATTTGCGGACGTCATTTTAAAATTTGATCATTGAAATTTTGTCTCCTTATCGTCGAAAATGCAATACCATGTGAAGTGTGAACCATACTTATGTTGCTGCCTCTTTCCAATCGTGAGAGATAGGTCGCGCGTCGCGAGATCTGTCATCACTTTCGTGACACCCTGTGTACCGGTTTCGTTTGTATAAATAATATACCTACGAGATTGAAACTCATTTATAAATATATGTTAATTGTTTAATAAATGGGGTAGACATTGTATTATTAATATTCATGAAGACAAGGCTACGCAAGGTCGTATATAAATATGAATGAACTTTACTCTGCAATCGAGCCACGCAGTGATTCGTAAAGTTCATCCCTCCTCAGCCGTAGGTATAGATGAACAGCTATTTGTCCACATGCTACTTTTTGGCGGATCCTTAATCAACACGTTCGACCATCTAATTGAATGAAATTATGTTACAATGTTGTAGAAGGCTATCTATTAAGATGCTGCTGTGTTGTGTGGTGAAAAATCCATATTAAATATATGTATTCGTAATATGGTCGGACGATTAATTCTAAGTAAGGTACATATAACCAGGCACGTGTACGGTTAGCTAATCGACTCGTCGATATTTGTAGGTACATAAATGAGCGAAAAAAGAGGAACCCGGCACGACTATAATTCTACTGACTGGGCTGCGTATATATAATAGTATGCGGTGAAGAGGAGCCGCTATATGATGCGCGGCAAATTCGTGGCAAAAATAAAAGTTAAATTGAACATATCTTTTACGTATTCAAGAAGGGTTTTGTGGGTCAAAGTTACTACGTACTCATTTGAATAAAATTTAAATGGGATCGATGGCGGGTCTTCGCTTTAACTTGGCCTAGGTCAGTATACAAAATGTATGCGGCATGGCATGCAGTGTTTATGTAAATTTTATGTATGGTACCTCGCTCGATCCGCTGTACTCTTCTTGTTCGTCGCCTCTGCCTGCCGCGCACCGACGACGACGTCACTTTACTCGTTATTTATTCACTAATACTGCGTGTGAATATTGTTTAGTGTCGACGGCGGCGAACGGAGAAGCGTGCTGGATACGGATACATTGTCGTCGTCGCCATCATCGCATCGCATCGCATCGTCCTGCCACTTGGTACTATCAGGATGCTGATGCTGGCGCGCGCGCGCACGCTCCTCATTAAATCATCTAATTTAACAACTCACTCTATACGTAACTTCGTTTACATAATATTTTTACACTTGTAAAACGAATATGTTAATGTTCGACCGTATAAACTTAATGGATTAATAAAAATTTAACCCTTGGTTTTTTTTTACTCTACTCCCATTCTTCTTTCATTCTATCGCCGGCAGATCTAGTGCATTGGGTATCTCGACCGGAGAACGCACACGCGTATCTCATCAGAGGCGACCTTTTTTCTTCACTTTTTTTTTAATCGATTAAATTATTAAAGAGAAGCGTGCCGCTGTTTATTGTATCGTTTGAACCTTTGGAAAAAAGGTATTTATATAGACGAGTAGGTTGATAGGTTCTTCTTCGTATTACGTAGGTACTAACCTAAATAGCGGAAAGAGAATTTTCACAATTATTTTTTTCCCCAAAAAATATTCCTGCGAAAAAATGAGACGGTTTTGTGGGTAGCTGGGTACCAGGTTTAAAGTATCAGATTCTACTTTTTTTTTTTTTTATACTCTCGACGCAACATCACAATTATACGCTAACACCTATACGTGGCCATACAACAGAATCAGTTGCATGGCGAGATGTATACCAATGCTACTACCGGAATTAGACAATTTAATTTAATCGTGGGCGAGCATTGAAATAGGTTGATGTCTGCGGACCTGCCCTTATAAACCTAATTCTTTATTGCCGGCTCAGATCGCTTCATCTTCCTTTATGATACTGAGATATCAGCATATTGTATAGTTCATTGGAGCTGTACTCGTCCCATTATGTACACAATACTTCGCCTCTCCTACACGTATACCGTCTTTCGTTTGTTATTACGTATACGCTATTTAGGTTTGTTGAACTTGAGTCAGATATTCGAATATTATACTGGTACAATGTCGTAAACAGGACACGAAACGCATGTTAAAATTTGCCATCTACCTATATTACTGACTGTGGGTACCTACACGTATAAATATATAACGTAGTCGTAAAGATGGCACGATTTTTAATCATTTATTAGTATTCATTGGCTTATTTTCAAAAGTTGGCAACGTCGCTCGATTGCTAAACTTGGAAAGGCGCGTTTTTTTTCAAAGTATCACGTCTGATGGATTTATTTCTATTTTTTTTTCTTGCAGAAGAGACAATGAAAATAATAAGAATACTTGAAGTTAGTAAGAACATACACCGCTTCATTTTTACTCTTATGTTTTCGTTGGGTATGGTACGTATCGTTTTGTGATGGAAAAAAAATCAAAGTTCAATAGGTCAGGGCCTCGTACACAATAAGAAAAAGGGTTCGTATTTCGAAAATGCTTAATTATTTGTCGTTGTATAGAAAAAGGGGAAAATATTGTATGTTTTTTTTTTTTTTACTCGTCTAGTCTCGTCGATTGTATCTCTGTAGACTACATTCGAGTACATTGTGTTCACTTATCTGCTCTTCTTGACATTCTGATCCTGAACACTTTTCGCTGCTTCGGGTCACGGCTTATAGGTAACCGTATTCAGTCCAACGAACCACATTTGGCTTTTATTTGAGCATTTTGAACGACATACAATGTGCTCGTTGAAGCTAAAGAATTGATTGGTAATGTTTTCAGTAGAGGTGTTCTTTATGTTGTGTCCTTCCTGTTACTGTTAGCACTGCGAGTTTCTAGGTTGTTGTTCGATGTATTGTCACTGTTGTTGTTTAATTGTTTCCTACCTGCGTTTTACCTATAGCTTTGGTTTTACATCGAAAGAAAGCTTGAACTATCGTATCCGCTTCAATTTATTAAGAAAAAAACAACTTACGAGTTGATGATAAAAAGTCTAAAGCCAACTGGTACGTTTGGGTGGTGTTCCATTACTTGTTACTCTTCATATCAACTCTACCTACATCAGACTGTATAGGTACAGCTTCCAAAAACATTAACAATTCATACCCATACGTTCAAATGTGAATGCGGTATGTACTACCTACTCGTATTTTGATGAAAACTTGCACTTTACCCACTTCATAATTCTGTATATTTTGTAATTTTTTACAACTGAAACCGTAGTTTTGAAAGTGTTTCAATTATTTCACCCAGTCGAGTCGACGTTCGGTTCTACTTACTTGAAATTTTCCAGTACTCCTTCTAGCTGGTTCCGTATGAACCTTTTTATAATCTTAACGAAACATTAATAATTGAAAAGATCCGCCGTAGAAGTTGTTATTATTGATTATTTCTGTTTTTCGAACTTGTTTTTTACACCTACTGTAGTTCAATTCGTAGTTTTGTACTTCGAGTTCACTCTAAATATTACGAAATTACCCGATGATAAGCTAGGATGAGTGATGAACAATTGATTGGAATAAGTTCATTTGTAGCTTTTATTAATGTAATTCGTATTTTTACCCCTAAAATCGTAAATTAGCTATCATTTTTCATTTTTCAGTGATTTAATTGAATAATTATTGGAGTAATTCGATCTGATTTTAAAAAAATAAAAAAGTGTATTTTCAAAAAGTTGAAAAAGTAAATAAACCGGCAGGTATTTTGAAATTCATATCTTGGCAACACTGATATCACAGATTGCAACGCAAACGTAGCCAACGCGGAAATGCAGGAAAGTGGGAAGGGAAAAAAATTAAATATCAATTGAAAATTACGCAAGTAAAGCCAAAAAGTGGAGTTAAAAGTCAAAACGTGATCGGTTTTTCCGGAAAGTTTTCAGTCAGTTTCGTGTTTGTGTGTCGAGGTTACAGATTAGTCGAGATCTCAAAGGTCGAGATTCGTTTGGTGTGTTGTTAATTAGTCGCAATCGCTTAATTTGGTTGTAGTTTTCATTAAATTTAATACTCGATGAATAGTAATATTCAGTATAGGCTGTTCGGTTTCGTGTGATGCATCAGTCTCTTCTCGTTCGAAGTGTTCGTCGCGTTAGTTTGCACCCTCAACTGTGCAATCCGCATGGCAATATTGGCAATGGCAATCCGTAACTCGAGTGAAGTTTCTTTGGTTTAATTTTAATTATCTATTCGATATTCGATCAATATTGGACTAATTATTCAATCCTATCGGTATAGGCTCGTTCGCGTGTGATGTATTATTTTCTTCTCGTTCGAAGTGTTCGTCGCGTTTGACTGTGCTGGAAAGAAAAATGTGCAATCCTGAACTTGAACAAGTTATATATTGAAGAACGATGATGAATGTTCGAGATGAGACGAGATAGTTTTGGCTCAGGTTAGAAATTAAATTTATTTATCGATCAAAATGCTCAAATCTTCGTTTAATAGTTAGTTAATTGCATTTTAAATCTGCGTATGTGTGTACTTCGTGGTTCGATAATGAACCGTAGGCCTACGCCTCGGTATTAGGTACGTTGAAAATGTTCGGCTTGTTATTTCATGGTAAATCCTACTACGAAGTTGGTTGATTGTTGCCTTCGTCTAAACCTGCAAATAGATAACATTTTATTGCAATCTGTTCGTAAAACTAACTTTGGTGTCTGGTTCTGATTTCTGAAATATATCAAATCTACGTATAATCGCGATTACTTCTCTTCTTTTCAACTATCGAACGTTGAGGTGTTTGAATAAACGATATTATCATTTCAAATACGAGTACTAATAGGCCGGTATTCACGTATACGTACGCACACGTATTTACGCACATGTAAATGTATATTCGCTTCTTCTCTTTCAATTGCTTAATTAAAATAAAAGTCGTTTTAATAATTGTAATTTACTACGTACGTACACACTCACACACGTTGGCGGCCGAACCGCGTATATCAATCGTGTGTAGGGTATTAGATTAGAGACACGTTCAAGAGAGTCTCAGTTAGCCGTGCTGTGTGTTTAACTAAATGAAAAAATCTTAATCATAGTAGTCGATATACATTCATCATAATGCCGCCACTGCCTCAGCCGATTGTCAAATTATACTCGAGCTTTGCCCTCGGTGAGTGGTATCATTATTATGTGCTCGTTGAGCTGGTAATTGAATTCATTTTTTTTTACAATAACATACCTACTTACACTTGATGCCGGTGATGAGCGAGTAGTTTATTCTTTTGTACGCTGGTGGTATGAATTGGTAAAAGAGTATATGAGGTTATTTACTTGATGAACTTGATGGGTGTTTAGGGCTAGTAAAAGAAATCGCCGAATCGAACGAAACAACGATTCGATTATTGGTATCTTGATTGCAATCCGGGGTTCGGTTACGGGTTTCGTTTTTGATACTTAGTTGGTTTCTGGGTGGAATTTTAACATTTTGGTTTCTGTGCCAGTTCGATCAATTCGATTCAACTTGTATTTTCGTGAATAAGATTAATTGGTTTGCGGGTTCGGTTCAGCGACCTTGCCCCCTCCCCCGAATGTAATTCGATTCGGGTTCTGTTTCCGTGAATAGGTTTAATTGGTTTGCAGGTTCAGTTCAGCGACCTTGCCTCCTCCTCCCTACGATGCGTTCTCTAATTTCGTCGATTCGAAGAATGCATTTTGAGAATTTATTTCTTCGATATACCTATTCTCGAATAACGATGGAAAATGCTAGTTCTATCCTAACCGACTGGTGGCTATTTCGATGGAAAAAAAAAATCACTAAAGCGAGAAAGTCAGGTATCGAAGAGATTGAAACCAGCATCCACACAGAGTATGGGATAAAGCAGCTCGACGAGTTGGCTCGCATATACCTACCTACCATACTCCTACGGATTTTCATCTGGTGGTACATACATACGTAACACATACGTACAGACGTATACATTTCCTCCGTATATTATAACGATTGTTAAACTTACTTTAAGCGAATGTTAGTCGTTAGTGTATGCGGTTACAATGTCCTCGGATATAGCCTGGTCCCGCTAATATAGCAATAACGTCTGGCCTAGCCCACGCAGTGCTACTTATCTTCTGCGGCTAGAAGATATGCTTAACAAACAACATAATAAAGAGAGACAAGTGGACGCTGGCTCGGCTCAGAGGTTCGTTTCCTCGCTCGCTCGTAGCATTTTCTCGCTCTCTCTATCTCTCCTTCTCTCTAATTATCTGGTATGTACTGGTTAATACTTACACACGAGCAGCTTCTGCGGGACGATTTTTCTGAATTTGTCAATTTTTCTGTGCAATATGTTGAACGAATGTTCGATTCGAGTGTTCGTATATTTGAACTGAGACCAACTAGTTGAACGTGCTTGAGGGGTTTGGAATTATTTTTTGAGAAATTTTCATCCCAGAAATGGTTTGGTAAAGAAGTCGTATTTTAAATGTATCCATTCCAAGACCGTTTGTAGGAATACGGTTTAAGTATGAGTTTGCTTACTTCGGGATAACGAATTCCATTCCAGGAATAACTGTTCGCAATTGGAATATTGTTTCAGTTATATTCGGGGTGAAATTTATCTATTCCGAGCTAGTTTGTGGGGATACGATTAAAGTATCAGTTTACTTAGTTCGGGATGATTGTCCAACAACGAATATTGCCCGGACACTCAATGGAATACTGTTCTTCATGAAATTGCAATTTAGTCAAGTGACATTTGGAGGGTATTACATCTGCGAATTTGATCTACCTAGTCTATTGTGGTGCTTATAGTTCAGATAAAAAGTGTGATGACTAAATAATAAAGTCTACCATTTTTTCAATTCTCATTATGATTGAAAAATTGAAAATCAATTCGATAATCTGGTCATCTACTATGCTCTCTTCGAGATCAGTAAAATTCTGAAAATGATTTGAAATATTTCACCGAACCACTTTTGAGATGAAAAAACAAAAAAAAAAAAATTCAAAAATGATTCCAAGTCCAGCAAGCACGTGAAAAATGTTTGAAATGATAATATTTTGGATTTTGAATCAACAATAAAATGAACGAATCGGCCCACCAGAAACGACCAAATTCGCAAGTTGCCAGTAAAAATAGGTAGACGAAGCCGATTTTTCTCCTCACTCGCAATACTCGACGCCTTCTCTCTTTTTCCTCATTTTACTTTACGATAATAGCTCAGCTTTTAAAAGAACATTGTTTTTTTTTCTCCCCTTCATTGCTGTTTCTTTATCGCCTGTATAATAGTTTCGAGTATTACCGGGCGCAGATGACGGTATATAGGTACGTAAATGGAAATAAGAATTATAAAAAGAGAAAAAGAAAACCCCCTCAGCTAGCCAAATTGGGGAAACACGGACACGGACACGGAGTGCGTGGGTGAAATTTCGTGTAAGCATAGGCAGAGGAAACCTATTGTACGCACTAGGGTGGCCCTTATTTATACTTGATGGGAAAAATTTTTTGAATTTTTTTTTAGACCCCCCCCCCCCCCCC
>FIZT01008278.1:0-21028 GCA_900065295.1 Paracoccus marginatus
TTTTAGTTTTCACTATGCCTTATCCTATGTTAAATCCCATAAGGAAAAAGGGGGCTCGGCGACACGGGTAAATATTATCCGAATGAGCTGAAATTTTTGGAGCATCATTTTGTAGTGTAAAGGAACCCATTTTCACTTTAGCCCCCCCAAAAATCCGAACTTCGAAAATAAGGGCCACCCTAGTATTACACGTTTAAATTAGGCTATCTATCTCACTAAACGATGTTATAATCATCTCTACACTTGCTCTTACACTAGATATTTTTTGCCATAAACACGTGAGATCTTTCGCTATACCCATCCCTACTTATACGTACGTCTACGTACAGGTAGGTATGCTATACACTACACGTACACTGCGATCGGATTCTCATTTCTCGCAGCGCCAGCGTATTATCTAACCGTAAGTTGCAGACGGTCGCGTCGCGTCACGTCGTCGCCATCGCGGTCATGGACATGGAGAGGCACAAAAGTAACACCGCTTCAAATAGGTTAGGTAGGTAGATAGGTACTAGGTAGGTAGGTAGGTAAGTACCCTTAAAGTTGACGTTACGATTATTCTCGGACGAGACAAAGAAATGTGAAGCGGTTTCTTCAATAATTAGATGTGCGGGCAAAAATTTTCATCAATTTTAATTTTTAATCGCGTTTGCGACCGCGACCCGGACACAGGTCAAATACAAGTCAATTCGCTGCTACATGGTACATAATGTACTGTACTTCTACTTAGTACATACTACATAGAACTCGGGTACAATTTCTATTCTTTTGAATTCACGCTCTTTAAATGCGGTTAATTATAGCTACATGCATTACTCATGTAAGCATATAGCGTATGGTATACTGTATACACGGTATACAGTACACATAGGTACATGCGTACTTACATACATTTCTAAATACTATAATAAGAGTTTATAGCAGATGATATGGTACACGAGTAATACCATACTACCTATATTAGGTACTTGGTTAAATGTGATAAATACATCTATGATTATTCTACCGTCAATTTATTGTCAACTCGTCTTAATAGGTGCCTACACTTGCGAGTACGTCGAGGTACCAAGTACCATACGATGACCCAACACACAACAACCATCAATAGGTACGTAGATTCGTTTTCGTACCCAGCTATAAAGAGTGAATGCTGCAGCTGCTGTACCTATCAACATGTCGCACAACTTCGCAAGTTTTATTAGGTATAGGTACCTATCTATGTGTATAGTGGGTAGCTCCAAAATGCAAGACTCGCCGGAGTATTTTCAATTCGATTGCGACGCAATAGAGGAAAAACAACACAATCAATGTACCATTAGATACATAGGACCTATTAGGTATATCTAAGAGTAAGATGAGTAGTGTAGTGTAGTGTTGATGCAATCCAACACATAACACACACTGGTACCTAAACCTAGTACTCAAAGGTTAGGGGTACAGATGATGCATTCTGAGCGCTTGAGGATAGCGAATAACCAGCACACCAAGCCACAGCACCATGGATATTCCGTATTCGTAGAAGAGCAAGCCCAAAGTTGCACAAGCACGTGCATAGACAAGTACACAGGTAATTTTAGGTAATTAGACGAGAAATTGATTAGCGATTAGGTACTTACTGCTACTTTGGCGAATAAAAGTCTTACTGACGTGAAAACAAGAGTAACACACGAACACGACACAACACACCCTTTACGTTACAGCGCTACTGGTAGTCGGAGCCGCCGAATGTTTCAAAACCAGTACGTCAACAAAAACAAAAATCAGCTAAAAAAGGCAACTAACTCGACTAGTAAGTAAAAACAAAATAAAGACGGCGTACTTATTGTCTGTTGGTGCCGTTCGTGCACGATGGTACATACGCCGACCAACGTACGAACGAAAACGAGTACGACGAGTACGAGAATAGAATAGGTAGCATAATTTTGTAAAAATACAAGATACGATATGCTATTGATTTCATCCTCAATTCTTCTTCATCGCAGCATCGCACTCGCAGCTTCCCTGGACTTTTGGTTGCGCAAATACCTTTGCGCATATTTCCCTTTCTTCCATATTATCCTCCGTATCATTAGGCAGGTACTTAAAAGAGTCCAAACCAAATGTACGGCAGCGGCAGTTCACATCACAATTCGCATGACAAAACCAAGCTACCGCACGCCATTTGGCTACGGTAACGCGGTTGCACTTGCTGTAGTATACGAATACGTACTACATACATACATAAATGTACTTTTACCTTCTACACACTCTTTGTATGGTACTCGTACTTTTCAGCTACTTACTATTTACTTATTATATCTAGGTAAATACTTCTACTTGCGGATACATTAGAATAACATAATTTATGTACCTATAATTAGGTATTAGGCATGTAATATCATCACTCCTAAATCACGTGCTTTATGTAGGTACTAGGTGGTACTTGATTTTTACTACTCATGTTAGGTACCTACAGTACATAAGTACATGTCTCAGCTTGATAGCTAAGCAGTATGGTATGGATCATCTAATGTAAGCTGCGATGTTAGACTCATCATCAAAACAAAGACTTGGTCACAGTATCCTTTCCTTCTGTTGTTGTTGTTGTTGAGAATTGTAACGTTTTTAATTCAGTCGGCATTTGAGATACTTGTACCACCTACATTATTTATTTACTTGGCACCTTTAGCCTTAACTCCAATTTCGCTTGTACAACCCCGTGTCTGAGAACTACAGAATACTACATGCGCAACTTCTTTGAACGATACGATGACAATAACAAGTAATCAAAGCTAATAATAGGTAGTTAATCAAACGACTGAAAGTAAAGTGAAAAATTTATTTGAACATACGTGGTTCCTATTTCTACACCATTTTATAGTCGGATGAATAATAACTAAGAAATAAGAATAAAAGTACCATAACAAGTACCTATTTTATATTTAGGTAAAAAAAAAATGTAAAAAACTTGAAACGGATAGAATAATAGACAGGTATTATTATACGTAAAACTACAATTACTACGTACATGATATCTGCGAAACGAAATATTTAGGGGGGAGGACATCGATCCACCACCCAAGACACGAATGACAATAATATTTGTTATGAAAGTAAGGCACAGTACAATACGAAGATTAAGTATTTTCTGTATACTTTGATTCTTCGTTGATAAATTACGAAAACAGATGAGCAAAAAAGTACATGTGATAAAAAAAATACAAATACTGCACACAATACTACATACTAATGTTTCAACCTGCAATATTTACTCGGCACTCGAGTAAAAAAAAAAAAAAAAAAATAAATACTGAATACAAAATGAATAAAAAACTCATAAAAAAAGTACATAAGGACGGAATGGTTCATCATAGATTCATAGGCATAAGTATATCACAGGAATTGTTGAATTAAACTTTTCAAAAAGGTTCACTCGAAGAAACGGGCGTAAATGGTAATTTTTATCGAAAACAAAACGATTTCGAAGATATTGAAATGTGTGTTTACTGTAGGTAGCAAAAAAGAGTGTCAATAAACACTTAAAACTAAATCAACTGCCTATGTATTTCATTTGTCTAAAAAAACTTGGGAGGACAAACAATAGAGATTCGAGTACGAGATTCGTGCGCGTGTGTTATGTGACCGCAGAATGCGGTAAAAATGTTGATATCCGAGCCGAGCAACTAACTGGCACCGGGTACATTATGGGCGGAAAAGGGGTTCAAAATTGTTAAATAATACGAATGAAGAAAAATAATATAAAACATACTATCGTTCGAGTTGGACAAAGTTATTTAGGCGTGAGACACTCTTTGTTCGTAGTTACGGTCGTACCAGTCAGCGGATATGGGATTGGTAGTATGGCGTATATTCAAGAATCGTGGGCCGTATCGCAACAACAACACGATAACCAATACGATAAACATGGCCAAAAATAACAGAGGCGGGTAATAAACGTGAAACATTTTCAGTCGAGTTATCCAACTTTTTATATATCGCTTTCCTTTCTCTGCAACTCCAAATATTCTTCGGAAATTTGAGCTTGATACACGGAACGTTCCGGTGTAATTGCCCACTCAAGTTCTTTCAAGTCAAAAGGCACCTGCTCGGCGGGAGTTCTCACCCAAAACGGTAAAATCCAATAGTTGCCTGCGAATCATGAACAAAAGTACATATAAGTACATTTGTATTTACGTTCGATGTTCTTCGGTTCTCAACTTTGATACTACTCGATCAACATTATTATTCATAACCTACATATCTACGTACGTACTTACTCACAACAAGTTGATAAAACGACCAAATTCTAAACGTACTTAGCACCCATACCAGTTACTCGAAACACCGAACCGAAATAAGGAGATTCTTGGAAAGTTTTACCTGTGTAAGTATTTATCCAGTAATTTTTGTGCTCCGAAAAGCAGCAGAAGTAAACGTTTAATACGAGCAGAAATAGTGCGAGCACCGAGCAAAATGCCAAAGTAATGTAGAAAAACGAATAATCACTCGGTTCGGGGAACGGGTACAACGGATTTTCTTTATATCTCAAATCTGCGTCTAAAGTTGACATTCTATCTGGAAAGCCAATGCAGCACTTGTTATTGTTTTCTACTGAAATCCATTATTTCAACAGTTTACCATTAAAATCGTTAGGGTTAAGGGCGTGCATAGCTGCATCCGGCAATTTTTCGTTAGTTCGGTATCAGTACTAAAACGTATACATAGTTACATACATAGCAATATTATCAACCAACCTGTTTAAGTACACCCGTATAAGAATTCTCCAGCATTTCTTTCTTGGCTACCAGTCAGAAACAATCGTAAGATCGCACTTGTAATAGAAATCAAACACGAATAATAGGGTTCAGCGTTCAATTAGTATTTAAATTTTAGATTTAGATTAAACAACGGAAAGCAAACTTGCAAAATACAAGAAAAGATTCAATGACTTCGATTGATACATCGGATACGAAACACACCCAAGCAAAGCAATCCTTTGGCGGCGGTTTCAAATTCTTTACCTTTACCATTACCATTACCAAGCCCAAACGTAAATAAAAACACAAAACGTGAGAACGAAATGCCGCCGACCGTAACAGAAACCGAATCGCACTCACCTCACCACCACCCATCGTTTCGCTTTCGGCTTGTTTTGTTTCGGCGTGTCGCGGCCGCGGTATCAATCCGCAATTCTCTTATCAGTTATCAACAAAAGAAGAAATTCTTTTTTTTTACGGACCAAATCGAGATGGTTTTAGTTTTTCGTTGAGCAAAGCATTTCAAAGTTGAATATAAGTTGCGTAAAATACTATTTCACGCACGTAAACGAAGAGAGAAACAACGACGCGACGACACCATTCGCATTGTTCGTAGTTGTAGAGCACTGGACTAAAATGACGTCTGGTTGAGATACGCAAACCAGTGCGGTGTCGGTAAATTTACTGCCGAAGCTGGTCCTTGGTACCGGAAAAGTAATAAAAACCATGAAGATAGAAGTACACAGCTTGAGCGAGAATCCGACCGCAGCGTGGCAACTTTTATCAAAAATGCAGAAAGTCGTCAAGATCAATGTTTCACCGCCCAAAAACAACGTTCCCGACGACATGGTGAGTTGCACTTCTGCTACATCACCGCCAACTTGTACACAAGTTATGTACATCGGTAACTTTTTTGCGCAGGTACGAGTCGTTTGTATGAGCGACACGCATTCGTTAACGTCACATCTCAAATTCGATATTCCAGATGGCGATATATTCATTCACGCTGGCGATTTCACTAGATGCGGTGGCGAAGAAGAGGTATTGAATTTCAACACCTGGCTAGGTAATAACAGCTAATGCTGCTTACGACTAATCTACGACTACGAATGCGCCTCTACTCGACGTTAGTTCTTCGTACCGTACATGCACTATTGTATGCGTGCGTATTGCGTATGTATGCATTCGGCTAATTGTTAATTTTACATTCACAAAATTAGAAAAACTTCCGCACAAGTATAAAATCGTCATCGCCGGTAATCACGAGTTGAGTTTCGACCCGACGTTTACACATCCGTTGACCAATTCGTCGGCTACTTTTCACAAGGGCTACCAAGTCGATGAAATACCAACTCTAGGAATGGCTAGAGACGATCTGAAGAAGGCTGTGGAAAAAACGGACATTCGACAGAAACTTACTGGCTGTATATACTTGGAAGATTCACAGATCAACGTGTTGGGAATCAAAATTTACGGAACACCGTGGTAAGCCAGCGAATACCCAGCCCAGGTCTGAGGTCACACATTGACATTCGCTCATATTAACGCACTTTCGCTTACTGTCTGTTTCATTCGGCGGTGAATGCGATAGGCAACCGGAATTCTGTAATTGGGCGTTTAACTTACCTCGCGGACAACAGTGCCTAAATAAATGGGATCTAATACCGGACGACACGGACATTTTGATTACGCATACGCCGCCTTTGGGTTTCGGCGATTTGTGCTGCACCGGGGTACGTGCTGGCTGCGTCGAACTTTTGTCCACCGTACAACAAAGAGTACTTCCTAAATACCATATTTTCGGACATATTCACGAAGGTAAGCGTAAGCAATACTCTGGTACACATACTTATCAAACGCATTAGGCCCGCCGGCCCGCGTCATTTTACACACATATTTCGTACTAGCATTTATTATGCAAGTTTTCGTTTATAACGCACCTCTATTTTCATTTGCAGGCTACGGCGTATCATCCGACGGAAAAATCATTTACATAAACGCTTCTACCTGTAACATAAATTATCTTCCGGTTAATCCGCCGATCGTGTTCGACGTGCCGCTGCCATCGGGAGCGAAGAAAAGCGATTGCCAACCTCAGTCCAGCGTTTAATATCTACCATTTCCTCCACTTTTCAGCCACATCTGCGAAATCTACGTTGATATCCCCTTCCTCTCTTGTCGCGTCTAAAGTACATAAATTGTACCAATAGCATGGCGCACATCTCTGTGTTGCTTTCGTTTGCCTTTTTTGTAATGTCATGTACCTGTTTTGTATTCGTTTGTTTTAATCAATTCATGTATGTATAATATGTATAATGTGGATAGGTTAGGTACCTGGTATTTAAGCTAGTTCATTCGCGTTTTATTATAATTCCCCCTCGCCAATTTTTTAGGTATTTGTACCTTACTATTTACGATTAGGTACTCGCGTTTTTTGTGTGTATTTGCCGCCCACGCACGAGACGTTTCATGCCGTTACGAGCTGTGAATAAGTTGCGTTGCATTACGTATGCAAAGTTGAGATCTATTTTCAAATTAATGTAACAATACAAACAGTAATTTTTTTTTGTGTTCATTTTCATTTTTAAAGAAGGGAAAAGTATCAATAGGTAGGCAAGGTAACGTCAGTTTGGTAACAAGCAAGGCAAACAATAGGTGGGAAAAAACTCCCAAGTATGCACCTTATCTACTTGGTGAGAAGGTGAAGGGGTATGCAGATGCACCGGACGTACGATATGCTCGAATTTATCGATCAAACACTGAGATTTTTTTCGATTTGTTGCAAGGTAACGTTGTTAGTTTCTGGCATATGGAAGTAGAGAAATATAACGCCGGACAGCATGACGACGACGTACATCGCAAACGTGGTAACTGTTCCCAAAATCGAAATGAATAGTAGGGCCGTTTTCACCACCGCGAACATGGTAATGAAACAACAGAAACTGCTTACGCAAATGCCGAATTCTTTCAAATTGGTGGGATATAGCTGCAAGGTAGAAATCAAAATTTATGCATAATGCAAGTACAATGAACATATATTTCAATTAGGTAGGTATTAGGTAAGGTACTTACTTCGCCCACCATTATCCACGGTATCGGCGATACGCCTACGTACAAACAGGCGACGTAAGCGCACACGAACAATACCGTAATGTCGGCGGAACAGCGATAAATGGTCGAGACGATGACGGCGCACAGCGACAGTATCGATCCGCTGGCCGACCAAAAGTACAACTTTCTTCGACCGGTCACCTTGATTAGCACGCAAGCTGCCAAGCTGGCGAAAAAGCGCACCGTATCGACGGCGATCATCGATAAAGAATGATTCAAGTCGGAGCGAGCCTCGTCACTACGGTTGGTAGGGTTGGTCTTGGTCGACATCGCCTCCAGCATCGCGACCGCGTAAAAAACGATCGCGTTCAGTCCAGAACCTTGTTGCACGACAAATAAAACATTCAATACGACGAAGGATTTGCGAAAAGCTTTGGAAGAAAATAATTCTCGAACAATGCGACTGCGGCCGCGTCGCCGGCCAACAGAATCGACGCCGGCGGTAGCTGTCGCTGTCGCCGTTGCCGCCTCGATCAAGTCGTTCAACTCGTCGTTCTCGCTGCTAGAGGAGTTTCGCAATCGTAAGAATACGTTTTTGGCGGCTGACAAGCGCCCGTTGAACGCCAGCCATGTGGGAGATTCGCAAGCGAAGGCCAGCACTAACGCCAATGCGACGGTCGGTAGTGCGGCACTTATTCTCAACGCCGTCCTCCAGTCGAACAGCACGCCTTGCGCATGGCTAACCAGTATTCCGGCAGCTACTCCTAAACTAATTTGGACGCCGATCAGTCCGCGATAACGAGGTTCGCATACTTCGCCGATATACACGCTCGACACGACCGAGTGACTGCCGGCGCTCAATCCTACGAGTACGCATCCGGCCAGTATGCCGAGAACGTTGCGCGCGTAAGACACGGCCAACCAGCCGCAGATCCAACACATGTACAAGCACAGTTGAGTAGCTCTTCTGCCTAGATACCGCATACAAATGCCGCCGCTAATTACGCCGATTAGCATGCAAAGCACAACGCTGCCGGCTGCAAGCAATTATAGCGCAATTATATATTAACGCGCGAATCTACCGCGAATGATATATATAATTACAAATACCCATACCTAACTTACACCTACCTATCCACGATTCCATGCTCTTATCGACGAGTATGGTGTCGTCAGCTCGACTCAAATTTGGTAACAGAGTGCTGGTGAATCCGGTGGTCATGCCGAACGAGATAGATCCAACGACAGCGCCCCATGCTGCCAACAACTAAGCAAACAATCCAACGGAACCGCATCGTTTATAAGCCGCTGCTAAAATTCACCCTGTCATGGTACGGCACGCGCGGTGCACCCAAATCTCGTATTAGGTACTTATAGCTATCTATATTCTAGGTAGGTAGAGATACCGCAGCGCACCTAGCTAATAGCTTAGCCTCTGCAGCCACCCTCAAGTTATTTATACCTATTACATACATATAATTATGCACGTACAATTACGCATAATATCGTGGGAATAAGCAGCTTACCTGCCTTATTAAGGCGACGCGATTCCATTTGGCAGACGTTGACGTCGATACTTCTCCAGTTTCATCCAGAACACGTCCATCTTCTTCCTCGTGGTGATTCTTTCGCGACTGCTGTGCTGCAACGGCCGTAACAGCGGTACTTTTATCAGAAATGAAACGTACGCTTTCCATTGCCGATTCGGCGCAGTGCGGCGGTAACAGTAGGTAATAAGTATTGCGCTCTCGCTGTCAAAGCCAGCCACCGAAAAGCTCAGTTGTACTTGAACTTTGAATACTTACTGAAAAACACGAAACACTGCGAGTAGGTAACGAAAACGAACACGTTGATTCGAAAGAACAGTATTTTCACGTAACACGTCGCATACTATACCCAGACGCACCTACTGTACTGGAGCAGGACAACGATTATGCGATAGTCGCTGGCATGCCTCCATCGTGGGCGCGGCGCGGCGCAGTGCAGCGTCGGTAACTAGTCCGGTAAACGTAGACGACTTAACGTAAACTAACGTAGAGGTATTATTTGGGTACGTAACGTATGAAAACAGCAGGCGATGGTGATACCGGCATATTACATCAACGATCAATGTAGAACTGGTCGCTGCTACAGTCATACACGAACACACAATACTCATACCTACATGTACGTACATACGTGTAAGGGACTACTACTACCTATAAATACTTATCTACATCTACATGAATGTAGATAAGTAAGTAAGTACGTACTAACTAACGAACATAAGAACACGTATGTAGAAATAGAGACTAGACGGTAGACAGTAGACGTTAGGCACTGAACGACGAATAAATAACGTAGTAGGTAGCTACGAAAAGGTATAGGTAGCTAAGCTACTCGTAGTATGACTGCGCAGCGAGATAATTGTTGGGTTTAGGTAAACATTTCGAGAATCATAACCAGTGATCCTTGATATTATGTACCTACTTACCTAATTTTTTTTTCGCTCGTTGTCGCTTAATGACTGTTTCTACTAGTACGCTTCAATATGTATTTAGTATTAGGTATTAGGTACATATGTAAGTACGTAACCACGTAAATATACATTACATGTACTGTACGCCAGAGTTCCAACTCAAAAATTCGGCTCTTATGCAGCGGCCTAGCTGCTACTTTTTTTCTGAGCCAAGTATTACTACCTCCTAGCTACCTACCTACCTACCTAGCTACCTATCTACCTATTAATTTAGATCTATCTAACTACCTATATGTAGTTCTAATTATCTTTTGTATAGACTTACACGTCTTCAACGCTTGTTATAGTAAGTGCTCTTACATGCGCGTGCTCTGCCTAGTTACTCGATTTCAATGTGTACGTACAACAAATGCCCATAGCTACTCTTACCCATCATCTGAAACAAAAGAAACAAAATCAAATGTCAATCACGAATTTGGACTAGGACTTACTCATAATTTAGATACCCATACATGCGTAATTTGAGTGCCACTAGCGATCGAAGGTGGTGATAATCTTCATCGCAGCTTCAGCGGGATGCCTGCGCGGGCACCACATTTACACATGTTAATGTTACCTACGTATGAAATGTAGGTGTGCATGCCTATATTTATACACCCAATAATGTAAATGTATTATACGCTAGTTACCGCATACCTAATTAGGTTGGCTACCGAAAATACTTACGGTAGATAGCTACGCGCTACGTCTACAGGTACGGAGGTAGTTAAGTAAAATTAAAGTACCTACGTAGCGTAGCACGTACGTACGTACGTACGTCTACCATAAGGTATAGTACATTAACTTCGCTTACGTGGTGTACTGGTGCAGTGCATGTGCATACCTATACCTACAGGTACACCTACATTTATGTAGAGTATACCAATAAATCATCAACGCCGCTTTCAGTATCAACCAAGATACCGACACGACGATTAGGTACCTTTAACGAACTATCAACGAAGCGAGTATTTACGAATTACGAGTACGTCTAGTTATTTATTTATGTACCTTACCTATATGTACCTATTATTCTTCCATTCTGTTTACGTACGTCGTCGCGTCAAATCGTATACCATACTTATGCATCTATTCGTGGTTGTTGGTTGTTGGTAAAAAAGTCGATGCGAATGAACAATTATTGAATTATCGCGTCCGTGTAAGTACTTGTATATACTTACAACGTTCAGTAATAATCTTTTAAACGAACAACTTCCGTTGATGTGCCTGGGTCTGCTGCTGCTTGTGTATCAGCATCACTTTCAATCTCACGATCAGTATACTTACCTACCTAACTCCGCACTTCGTACCTAATCTGTATCTTGTCCCTTGGGCGCTGGCTTGAGTGCGCCTGCGGGCGCGGCGCGGCCCATATAACGTGCGATCAAAATACGGAAACTTGGGCCGATCTCGATAGCGCGACAATTCAAAGATATCGACATCGTATACTATCCTGTCGTAAATCATGGGCAAAACGAACTATCATTATGGTTTCGATTTTACCGGCCACCACCACGTAATACGCAAACGACGTCGACGTATAGAAACTGGTAAGGCAATGCACGTGTAAATGCTCACAAAAACACACAAAATTAACTACGTTTTTCAAACTTGACGCCGAATTTCATTTTCGTTTACCGTACAATATAACATGGTAAGAAGACGCTATGATTGATCCTTTGTATGACGGATCTGCCAGCATTCATTCTACTCGCGTTATTGTACTGCCTAACCTATACGTATAGTCGTATTTAGATACGTAGAGAGCTAGGTACATTACATAGGTAATTTTCAAGCATGAATTTGACTGTTCTGTATCGGGTGCACAACTGCACCTTGCGTATACGCACTCGAATACTAGGTATAGGTGTTGTACTTATAGTAGTACAACGTACGTAAACGTACGTAAACGTACCTAAATCAGAGATAGGCATCTATAAAACTAACTAACCCTAGAGCTAGACGTACAACGTAAGTGGAGAATAAATAGAGATGCATTATTTTTGAAATAAGTAGGTACCCTACTTTCGTATTCGTCGTATCAATTTTGAAATATGTACAGAAGATTAGATTTCAATTCAGTTTTCACTGTTCATAGGTAGGTAGATGGATAGATTGTAAGTAGTTCGAATCAAAACTTGAAAAGTCAACTGATAAATTCCTCGCCGCGTGTCGAACGGCCTCTCACCGAGATAAAAATATTGGTTTAATGCAAAGCGTTGTTTGCTAAAACACGAACTCGCGCAGCGAATATATTACCAAGTACGAGTAAGTAACGAGAAATTAATCGTCTTATTAACCTTGAATATGTAGGTATCTCCCCAACTGTCAAGCAACCCGTAAAAAAAAATAATAATAAAATAATAATAATAAAGTAAAACAAAACAACGCACGAAAACAAAGTCGAATGCCGGAATTAAGTAGGTAAACCTGTCGAAAAATAATACCTACGTATCATGTGCATGAAATAGCAAATATACGTGAGATTTGAATTTTGAAAAGATGTATCGAGGATAATGTATTCGCAGCGCAGCTTGCTCGCTGCCTGCCAGAAAATTGCGAGCCAAAATTAGATAGGTAGTTAGGTACTCTACGCCGACGGTATCATAATATATGTACGAGTAGTTGTTTATATTTTTTAAAAGAAAATACCAATCGCCTAATAGGTAGTAAATACGTAAGTAGGTACCTACCTAATATAGTACATAAATTAAGCTTATTGGATATGCGGTTGATAGTAGGTAGATTAGATGCAGATAGAGATAGCCAAGTAGGTACATGTATATTGAGTTGCTGGACGTCACGCGGTACACGTACGTCGCGTCACATCGATCGCGTCTTCGTTGCTGACATGCTGACAACGTTACAACCCTTCGCCGTTCGTAGTGAGTCCGAACCGAAAACATAAGATCGCAGTGACGCGATGTGCGTCTTTTTCGTTTGAAGCTGAAACAATGCGGATGCGCAGGTCATTGGCACGAGACGCAGCGCGTCCGCGACGTGTCGCATCGTTCAACCGGTTTCCGCGTTCGGCATATCTAACTCTAACTGTACCGATCAGCTGGTGGAGTGGATTTGGTCGTCGCACCGTGCTGCGTACACGTCGCGTTGGCGGTCGGTCGACTAATCGTTCGACCGTTCGTTACACTGACGGTAGCCGAGTCAGCCTCGCTCCTTAATGTTTGTCTTTACCTATGTACCTATACCTTCCACTACGTCTTATCGCGAGTCCCTTATCAATCAGGTTCCTATCATATGTTCGAAATTAGAAAAGAACCGATACAAACCAATTATTAGGTGTCTATTCTATGTACCATATGGATTTACGCATGTAGCTTAAACTAGGTATAAAAATCAATTATCCAATAGATATTCGGAGATGGGTGGTATGCAATAATAGATGCGTATTATCGAGTTGATTAACCATACGTACTACGCTGAGGCTGAACGCTGCGCCGCGCCGTCGCTGTTATAGTGACCGTCTGAACGCGACTCTAAGCATACCTTCTTCGTTGCACTACCTACTGACTTGTCTAACGTACCTGTACTCCGTACCTACTCTGTATCCCATCAATGATGGTAAAAGAAAGTGGTAGCTGGCTAACAGGTAGCTGTAGTACCTACTTACTCCACGACTATTATCAGTCGAATATTGCGCTGCGCAGTGCCTGTCACCGGGAGCCTCAAGTTCACATTTTTATACGTATTATATGGGTACTCGTACATTTATGTACTTACTACTTATGTATGATACAAGTGGGGATGGGGAACGTCGCGTCGCGTCGGGTTGCTTTTGGTCAAAACTACCTGTTCACGTTGCGCGTTGCACCTTACACCACATACACGTTATGACGTAGGTAGATAAGAATATCACATACCATACCATTATACCAATGCTGGCATACCTAGACAGACCTACTCGTACATAACATACGTAGACGTTACATGCTACATGCATGTTGAACGTTGAACGGACGCATCATCGTCTGCTTCGCCGTCAATTTATTATGTATTTAGTTAGTTAGTTAGTTAGTTGGTTCGTTCGTTCTTTCGTTCGTTCGCCCTTCGCCTTCACCTGTTGTTCGGGCGATGTCGTGTCGAGGTGGCCGCCGCCGCGCCACGCCGCACTATCGACGTTATACCTACCTATCTACGTGTAGACTGCGGGTAGCATTTACGTACATTCACTCTTCGGTGTTTGGTGTTCGGTGTTGGATGCGCGCTGTAGCGCTGGTCAAAAATACCGATTAAATCTCGATCGCTGCACTCGCATTTTATACAACACGTGATCGGATCAGCATGAATGTAAAAGTATGCTATCGCTATTCAATGTTCGAGCATTGATCGCCGCGTGTTTGTCGACAGTGCCCGTGCCGTTTTCAACACCCTCGCTGTTGCTGTTATCCGGGTTGCTGCTGCTGTCTTCGTCGCCAGCATCTGCGTCCAGCCATCCATCCGATTTGTTCGCCGATAACGCCTTCGACAGAGTATACGCATTCGAAAACATTGTCCGACTCAACGAAGTGAACAAAGCCAATTCAGAAAAGGATCTCGCCTTTCAAACCACAGGAAATGTACAACTCTCCATCGTTTGGCAAAATCCCAAAGACCAACTAGAAAAGCTCTTTCAACTGAAAGTAAGTACCTTTATCCACCGAACCAAGTAGGTAGTGCGCTGCGTGTAGGCAAACAGACAGGTAAACAGTAAACACCTATCCAGCATGCAGCATAGGAATCCTTCGCAGTGCACTACTTTGCTCAATTATGCCACCAAAAATGGTGGATGGAAAAAGTTTTTCTCGTCGAGACTTGCGGCCGGCACAGCTTTCTCAGTTACCTACCTATGCGGTGTGGCTGATACAGAATCGCAAACGTACTTGATAAAAATGCGGTATCATCTTTTCAACAGGTGAATTCGCTGAAAATAACTCTGATCGATTACAGAGAAAAAAATTCGACATGGAAATTCGCGAAGGAAGCGGTAAAGTCGTTGGACGACGTGAAAAACGACGCGTTTTTTGTACATTGGAAACACTTCAAAATTCTCAACGTATATATGAATGCGAACGAAGACGTCTCGTTGAGAAACTTGAAGAAATCTCTCGCCAGTTTATTCCAAGTGAGCACTGACTATATGAGTACTTAGCTACCTACCTATATATGTTCATTGCCCAATGCCCATAATATGTACCTCTACCTACTATGTATGTACTACATCTACCTTTACCTCTACCTATAGCAGTACCAGTAATTATACTGTACGCGTACCCTATTATGTACCGTCTACACACTATTTGGTACCTTGCACCTCGTACCTCGCATCTCGTTTATCGTATCTTGAACCACGCGCATCATTCTGTTGTTGTTCCAGTTTCAAAAGCGACACGTTCACGTCGAAGAATCCGATGTATGCGGCTCGTGTTCGGCCACTTACGAGCTAGCCGACTCGAAAAGCGTTTTGAAAACCAAAACCCATTGTATTTCGCACCTACCAGATAATCAGCATCCCGAAAAGGTATGGATACAGGCCTATCTTACTCTGCATTAGGTATGTACATATGTACTATGTATAGCAATAGATAAGGTACCTCTACCTAATAGTACCTGGACCTGGCCTACATCATCTTCTGTCAATATCTATTCCTCTACGCGTCGCGTATCTATTCATTTAAATTATTTTGCCATCATTTTATACATAATTACGAGTATACGTAGAGATAATGTAATTTGAACTTTGGACCCACGGGTACTCGTTCGTATCAAGCTGTACACTATGTATTTATGGTATGGTGTATCTACGTACGCAGATGTTGGGAACTAGTACAAACGTAAATCGAAGAATTTTATACCAATTTGACGACGATAAGATGAGCGAATTGGTCAAAGCAACTATGTACGAAAATGTGGACCTCAGCATTTACGTGAAACAGGAAATCGGCGCGTCGGTTATCGCCACAGCGCATCTCAACTTGATCGGTAATGATGACCATCATCTACGTGTACATTACGTTTTGTACGTGTATTGTTATATTTATGTATGTATTTTGTAGGAATGGGAATGTATTAGTAGTATACTCTATAGCTAGAGCTACGGCGCATTCGCATTCTTTCCTACATCCTACCTTATCGATACAACATCACATTTAATGTGAGTTAGGTATAGCTAGGTAGATAGTAGATAGACATAGACAGGCAAGGCACTACATATTAGTACTTTCGTATCCTATCTAACGCGTAGAAAAGAAACGCACCTCCTCAGTCCTCGGTCACTGTAATGTAACATACGATACACCTCACCTAACACAACACTCATAGTCATAATGCTGCTTTGCGTGCTACTATAGTGGCAATTATATCAATATCAGATTCAGATATCATACCTATCAGTACGTTTTTAATAATATCTGCATGATTATTTTCACGTTCTCGCGGTTTTTCGTATTTTACTTCAGATACTCGTTCATCGAACAACAACAATGTAGCCGCCTCACTGTACAGTTCGGTTGAGGAAGTGATCGCCAGTTTTCGGTCCGATTTCGATTTGAAACCCGAAGCTCTATACATTATCGAGGAGCCAAGTCGATCGACCGTTAAATCGGTAACTATCGCATTTGTCACGTACCTACCTACCTACCTACCATACAGATACACTGTCACACTACTGCACTCGTATTTATTTCCACCTATATACCTAACACCTACTCACAAATTTAATAAGTATTTAAGCACTTGCATAGGTATACAATTATACATACAGGTATACCGCATACCTAGGTAATTAAGTATACCTAAGTATTAGGTATTTTGATAGGTATACGAGTGGGTATGATCAATCCACCCGAAATATGTACTCGGGTACTTAGGTACCTCTTCCTAGTATATATACCTTGATGTGACATTTTTCAATTTGTCATCAGTTGACGAAAGCGATCAAAGAAAACCGAGAATCTTTGCAAAGCGAAAACCTGGGCAACGTGAAATCTGCTTCAGCTTTTCTAGCAGTGCTCAGGTCCGTCCTACAATCTTCCGAAGAAGAAATAAGTAAAGTACTCAAGAATAAGAAAAACGAGCCAATAATGCAAGTACCTACCTACCAAAATTTGTTTTGTTTTCACTTGGACTAATTGTAACTAGTAAATAAGTAAGTAAGTAGGTAGATAGGCACATTACGACGTTTGTTTACGGCTTATAGCGAACAATTTATGGATATACTGGGTTCAGCTCAGACGTTGGCCGCCCATAAAGCTGTTTTGAAACATTTCAACATGGTAAAGCCGGCCGCGCTGGACGCTGTCGAACGATACTTGTGGTCGTTATCGGTGGCCAGAAAACCCAAACTGGAATTTGTCCAAGGTACGTACTAAGTAGGTAGATAAATGAATTAATTTTCGCAATAAATCCTACAACTTGTTACTCTACCCTTATCTACCTACATTTACCTATATATTTTGTACACATACTACACTTGTGTAACCTGTATCTCGTACCTTACCTACGTACCTATGTACCGACAGATTTGAAGAATATTATAAATCAAAAACCGAGCAATGAAAAGTTGTTGGATTCTCTAGTCTTATGTTTAACAGCGATGGCGCGTAAAATTTCAAACGATGTAAGCGCCACGAACAACATTTTTCAATATTAGATTAGATACGATATGATATACTGATCAGTGAATAGTGATTACCTAATAATGTGCTACTACCGCAGGTGGCATTGGAAGCGTACGCATTCGTTACCGAAAAAATGTCTCAGTGCGACAAACTAGACGATCGTTGTAGAATAACGTACATTAGATCGTTAAAAAATCTACAAAATCCTCAATCAAAATCTCTACTATTGGATTATGCTTTGAACGGAACAAGATCGTTAGTCGAGCTTACTGTACTGTACTGTAACGTAGTGTAGTGTACAGTGAATACATATAGACGTAGCTATCTAGTACCTAGTTACCTACCTCGTACCTATCTACGTGTTTCTATGTATAGTTCACTGCACCACACACATACCTACCTAGGTCAGGTTTAGCTACGATAATGTACGATGTCGCCTGCTTTTTCGTTCGCAGAGTCAGCGTAAACGCGATGAAGGTACTGTACGCGTTACCGCCTTCCGTTTGGGACGATCAAGTACTAAAAATCATGGAAAGAATCTACTACCAGAAAGACAAAAAGTACGACAGCAGTAGTCGAGTAATCGCCGTCGACGTACTAATCGAAGCCGATCCCAGCGAGTCTACTCTACGACATTTGGTGAAATCTCTACAGTCTCGCAGCGCGTACGAAATACGAAAATATCTTCTACAAAGACTCAATCAAATCGCTTCCGAGTACGTTCCTACGCTCGTCATCGTCCTGTACTCGTACTCGTGTCAAACGTTTCCTTCAATTCGCTTCTTGCTTTCAGCGACAAAAAATTCGCGAAAACTCTCAAACGTTTGATGAAAGAGGAAAATCTCAACAATTATGGCGTCATGGCTCAACGAGGTCTTTCTAATGCGCTGAGTAGAACCTTTTCCGAAGATCCCAGCGTGAACGCTACGCTCTTTTGCGTGAATCAAGTCTCGAAAGGCGTGCTGAAACGAGGACACGTCAGCGTCGCGTTGCAAAGATTCGACGACACTTTAAAAGTGGGCGCGGTAAGTTCACGCAAAGGGTACGCGGTGCGCAAGCGCGCTAAAATACGTATTGCAAATACTTATTAATTATTACGCATTTACGTATACCTAATCATAGCGGTAGGTACCTATACCTACCTCCCTACTATCTTCGTGGATATGTAGGTAGTACATGCATAGATAGATAGATAAAAATACAGCAGCGGATCTGCGTCACGTAACGTAAGGGTACATAGACAGATACAACAAGTTTGCTAAAATTTCACGTGTCTTCATCAGCTAGACATATTCACCGGTGGCCTGAGTTCGTTTCTATGGTCGGATGACGCGAGCAATAACATAGATGACGAAACAGAGGAACCTGAAGATTTGACGGCCGGCTTGGAAGCGTCCGTCTTGGGCGTGCAAATAAGGCCATTCGTATTCTTCAACGGACACGGCGAATTAATGGGCCACATTTGGTCGGGCACGGCTTCCGAAAAAACCACCGCTTTGCAGGTATACACCTATCTACCTAAGTCATCGCTAACGTAGATACATATACGGATTACGGAATGACCCAACACCGAGGTACTCGTATTCATTCCAGGGCACAGCGCTGCTTCACGAAGCTGACCAAATGATCGCGCTTGGAACAGGCAATATATTGAAATTTCAACTGATGGGCGCCGGATCGTACGATTTATCAGGCCAAATTCAGTTCAGTCTTTGGAATAGGAATGCTCACGCCTTCGTTGAAGCGATGTAAGTGCGGCGCTCGTAGGTATCAGATGTAGACGTACATGTGGGATATACCTACCTACCTACCTACCTACCTAGGTACTTGATAACTTGAAAGTTATAGTACAAGCATGTAGGTCGGATCGTGTAGGTAGGTAGGTAGGTACAGGTACATGTTTGCGATAACGATTTCGTTCGATGGGGTTTACAGTGCCGGCGGCTCTGTAGAAGGTACACTCAATATAAGCTCTTCGTTTGTTAAAAATGGCGTCGATTTCAAAGTGTACTCGCAGCAGAAAGGCGAAATGACCGGAGATTTAGACTTTTACGACCATCTCGCCTTTTGTTTGAGAATTTCGCAACTAGACTCTGTTGTGAGGTAAGTTCAAGTAGATACACATTACTTTAGGTACTACATTTGTACGATGTACGTACATAGGCCGATACTATAGTTGACTGTAAATTATCTGAAGTTATATCTATATGTATTTTTCATCTTGGTGCGTAGATTCAAAGGGGAAAAATATCAAAAACTTGCAAATACCAAGTTAGCTCGTAAGCAAAGAAGACGTTTGAAGTTGGTGGTTCCTGGACGAACTTTCGCACTCAATCAAAAAAATAACGAAATGTGTAACGATTTATTAAGAAATCAACCTGGATAGATTGAACTACGCCGCGCCACATTAAATAAAACGTTCGAGTACAATCGTCGTATCTACATCTAAGTACAACTTCATATTGGTAGGTATAGGTTACCAAAATACAAAACTCATCAATCGATTAATATTATACCCGTACATATAATTTAGATAGGTACGTTTTTTTTCTTCTTCTTTATTTACCTTTATGATGTACATTTGAATGAGTTAGTTGAAAGCGAAAATAACGCAGTGTGGGTAGCACGTGTCTCAGGGAAATTGACAACTTTCAAAAGAAAAGGGGAAAAAACGTTGAGAGTATTGTCCGATCAATGTATCATGAGACTTTTGGTGACGGTGAAAATAAAATATAAAAATGCCATAATTTAGAGAGTGCTTCGCCTGCATGGCTGATTGGCTTCTGCACAAAATTTTGCGATTTCCATCATCACCAAAAGTTTCATGATTCATGTTGGGTGGACAATACTCCGCGCCATTTATCATAAGCAGTAGCTAGATGATTACATTTTGTATACGCTCAAAAATGTTAAAACGTGTTAGTATGTTTTTATCGAGGTTTTTCTCAAGTGTTTAACTTTCTAATAAAAAAATGTGCCAAAAAATCAAGCTGCATTTTTGTATTTGTACCTAGCTGTAGCTACCGACCCACCAACTGACGCGCAAGCAGAGCCGAATTATCCATTAGACATTGTAGACAATTGTCTAGGGCCTACGAAATTTTTGAGGCCTACGAAGCATGAACATTTTT
>FIZT01008294.1:1964-13362 GCA_900065295.1 Paracoccus marginatus
GGGTGCTTGCTTTGGGGGGGGGGGGGTTGAATTGGTGGAAAATCCATGAAAATATGTAGGACCGTAGGTAAATTGATAGTTTGAGTGCAAAATCAATTTTTTACGAAAAATCGTCAAATGAATAAAAAAAAAAAAAATGAAAAACAAGTGAAAATTTGATGAATCGTTTTTTCTCAAAACAATATTTCATTCGAATATCGATTTTTCGAAAACCGATCGAAAAAAATCGCGAACTTATGACTGTTTGATTGTTGAAATGTTGAAAATTCGGGAATATCGAATTCATTTTGTGAAAATCGATCTGTCGATAATTCTTTATACGTTGAAAAAATCGAAGTATCGATAATTGTATCGAAAAACAGTTTTTTATGAACTCGCTGAATCAATTGGAACCGCCTAATTCGTCGAAATACGATATTATCGAATAAATAGAAATCGATATTTGATATTCGATCATCGATTTTTTTAGAAATCGAATTTAGAATCGATTTTTCGAAAATCGATCGGGAAAAATCGCGAACTTATGACCAATCGATTGTTTAAATGTGAAAATTCGGGGTTAGTGAATTCATTTCGGGAAAATCGATCTGTCGAAAATTCGATGCATATCGAAAAAGTTGATGTATCGATAATTGTATCGAAAATCAGTTTTTTATGAACTTACTGTTGAACCAACTGAAATGGTCTGATTCGCGGAAAATGCGATTTCATCGACTTTATGAAAATCGATATTCGATCATCGATTTTTTTAGAAATCGATCGAAAACGAATTAACTCGAAATATTTGAAAATTGAAACTTCGATTTTGATTGGTCGATTGTGGGAAAATCGATGTTTTGATAAGTCGATGTGTTGAAAAATCGATTTGGGAAATATCGCTTCAAGTAGAATCGATTTTTTTACAAATTCGAAGAAGTCGGTCCAGTGTTAAACTATCATTGAATTATAAAATTCCAATTATCGATTTTATAGAAATCGATTTTTTTCAATCGATACATCAACCATCAAATAAAAGTTGAACTTTATCGATCAGAAATTCACACTCTCGGAATGAAAACTATAGAATTTGTTTGGAATCGATGCATCGAATTTTAGAAATATTCACACTCGAATTGTCCAAAATCGATTTTTCAGGAACCAGAACCACTAACCAGACGAAATCGATTCAGTTTCAACTGATGATCAGAGTCCAAATATTTCGATAATGAATGGATTGATTTTTTATATTATATCAATTTGGACTTAATCGAATTCAAATAATTCGATTATCGGTAAATCGATTTTACAAAAATCGATTTTCTTGGATCGATATATCGACTATTACAAAATTGGTTTTTGAAAGTAGAACTTTATCGATTAGAAATTCACACTCTCTAAATGAAAATTGAAGATTTTGTCCAGAATCGACACATCGAATTTTAGAAATCGATAATCGAAATTGTTCAGAATCGATTTCTCAAAAACCAGATGACATCGATTCAATTTTATCCGATGATCAGAGTCGAAATATTTTGATTATGAATGAATCGATTTTTTATATGTATATCGATGATAATATCGATTTTGTAAGATCGATTAATCGATATAATCAAAAATCGATTTTCAGGGGAAAAAATTTCAGGCTATAGGTAACAAGCTATCGATAACGAACTTGTAAATTGTAATTCATCGAATTCGAAATTTTTCAATAATCGAAAAAATCGATTTATCGATATCATAAATCGAAATCAGAAAATCGATTTTTTGGGCTGCAAATTGCTGGAAAAAAAAGTTGAACTGCACGACTTATGAACGATTGAAGGGAATCACGACAGCTGATGCGAAATTACTCTATGGAAAAAAGGTTGAAATTCCCCCCTCCCGCCTGTTCCCTTTCCCTGTCTTTCCGCTCAACTTCTCCTCTGTTAAGCCTTTAAAAACGCGACTTCCATTAATGAAATTCTCTCACTCGTCGTATTCCTGCTCTCTCTTCGCCTTCGTAGTGGCAATTGCGACTCCGAAATTGCAATGCGATCGGCTCCTTTTCACGTAATATTAATTACTCTCGAGTATATCGACATTCTTGTCGCCTCGTATAGCATAATTGTAGGCACTTACAATGTAGAAATTAATTAAAAAACGTATTCGAGCTAATCGTTTGTTACGGAATCCTTACGCGATATTTTATCACTTGGAATTATTGGCTGAAAGATCATTAATCAAAGTAACACTCTCATTACCACCTAACTACCGTTATTCCGGGTAAATATTATAATTAGTTGATCGGAACGCCGGGCTATACGTAGAATCGGCAGCTCTGCGGCGATTATATTGACAGGACGGACGATGAGGTGGGTTGGGGCGGTATACTCGTGTATCGACGCTACGTATCTATGTAGTTATACACGATACATCTAAGTATAAGTACCTAGCACGTCGTACGTAGTACGTACATACATACGTAGGTACCTGATATTATTATACTCGTCAACGCGCCGCGTCGAGCCGTCATTCACGTCGAGAGCGTTATTTCAGTACGAGCAATGATGAGATGCTCGCTATAAATATAAACGTATCGCTTACGGGCACCGCGATCATCTGCCAGCTATATTATCCTATATACTTATCGCGAGTAAAGACAGAGGTGCACTGCTCTATACGATCCGAAGGTATGAAATTTGCCCGGCGAAATTTCCCAGCGTTAAGGCGTGCACTGTGCATGCTATATAGTGGAAGAGGCCTGCGGAGGCACGCTGCCGTTGCCGTTTCTATCGCCGATCAATTTATCACAATAGAAAAGTAGCGTGGCCGCGGTGCTGGCGCCCCACACACGCCCCACGTCCGCGTCCCCGCACAAAAGCCATCTTAGTATGTACACGTAAATGAAAACAAAACGCCGGCTGATTCGATGCTGGGTCAATCACCTCTCTTATAGGTTGGCGCGGCCAGCCAACAATCACGATCTGCGACCATGCGATCGGTGTCCGCGCGCGATATGTGCTGCGGTTATGTCATCTGTGGTCTGGTGGCGCTCTAGTGAGTAGTGTGACCCTGTATGCCGAAACGGTCGCCTTAACCGGTGACAGTTCGAGCTCGATGTGTGACTATCGTCTTAGTGGCTGGTTCCTAAATGCCTTGGCCCGAGGGGCTTGGAAGCTTGTACGACGTATCCTGGTGTATACGTGCGTATAATTGTGACTGGGCTTCCGATGGTCGTGCGACTAGCAGGGCAGGAGCTGCCATATACGTATTTAGATGCGTTAAGACCTGCTATGACCTATATCATCGCGCCACAAACTGTCCATAAAACCGTCAAATGCGTTCGCTATAGATGCGAGAATCTCATATTAGAGGTAAAATTTCATCTAGCTATTTGGAACCGGTTCGGTTCGTCGTTTGAAATGGTATAACGGTCTTGGCTATACGTAAGTCTATGCGTATGTACGTGTGTACATTAATCGTATACGTACGTATGTAAATCTCACACATAACGATAAATTAACGATTACGCGTCCATTGTTATACGATCGGAGCCCCCTGTGCGGAGGGATAGGTACACTTATACAGGTCTCCAAATGCGTTTACGAGGCACTCGTACGTGCCTCAGATATTTCCAAACTTCACCCATAAGTACGGTGGTGTCCATTTGGCTCGTATATCGCGACAGCCGCGCCACCTTGGAGCTGGACGATGGAAATTGACACCCGAGAGACGTGTGTACGAGGCGTTGTTGGCTATACTGGCTGTTTTTCCTTTCTTCGCGACTGCTCGAGTCGGTCTGACTCGGCTATCAAATTAAAATCTCATTATCGTTAGCCATTTACTAGGTCTAGGTAGGTACGTTCGAAGTGTCGAAGGACAATCTCGAGCAGTTGGCCGGGCTCGTGGCGGCGCAGCGTTTACGAAACCATCGTATGTATACCTTTACCTATGCTATAGAAGTATTTTAATTTGTTGTCGTCGCGCTGCGCCAGCGCACGCAGGCACGTCCTAGTCGCCGGGTCCGCATCGCCATCACAAATTATCCTCGCACATGTTGCGCGATATTAACGCCGCAGCCTTATCGAGATACAATAATTCAATTATATGGCCGAGCGTATTTATGGGGCCTAGCTGTACGCATTCTGCGGCCTGCCAAGTTGCCCGCCGCACTATCTATAGGTACGTAGACGTGCACACACAATGACATTTTATACAAAAGTGACGGAATGTGAAGTGGAAAAATACGCGTATATGTAAGACGACGCGACGCCACGGTTGGGTGCTGTACGTATGTATGTTCGTATAGGTAGTTGGGAGCTTGGAATGCTCCTGCGGTGAGATGGATGTCGTGTACGAGTCGTCTTCTTGGTGATCTTCGATGTTGTTTGCGGGTTTCGGTATTGGAAATGGAATTTCGTGTGTGGGTGTTGGTCGAATGAAGGATTAGATCGAAGACGATCCGTGTAAATGCGGCGTTGTAGGTGTTTTCGAGGAATCGAAATTCCGAAATTCTAACCAGAATGTTAATAGAGTTGAAAATATCGCGATACTCGGAGGTGTACGTGAAACAAATTCGACCAAGTGATGGATATGGATGAGTGAAATTGGCTCAAGATCGATGTAATTTGACTTTGAAAGCTAGATCGATGTTTAATTGATCGATAAGTCGATAATCTATTGAGAAACCAATTTTCAGCAGATCAATTGAGTAGCCTCGAAAAAATCTTAATGTCTGGATGCTGTTGAACTCATTTACATCTTAATGGAATTTCGAATTATCGAGGTCTGAATTCGTGAATGAGGATCGATTATTAAATTGTGTAACCCCGAGTATCAAATCTCGAGAAATCGGTCATCGAATTTCGAGAAATCGATCATCTAAGTTCGAAAAATCAAGTATCGAATTTTTGAAGAATTGACCAACGAATTTCGAGAAATTGATCATCGATTTTCGATAAATCGACCATCGAATTTTGAGAAATCGATTATCGAACTTTGAGAAATCGACCATCGAATTTCGAGAAATCGACTATCGAAGTTCGAGGAATTAACCATCGAATTTCGAGAAATCAACTATCGAATTTCGAGAAATCGACCATCGAATTTCGAGAAGACCATCGAATTTTTGAAGAATTGACCAACAAATTTCGAGAAATCGATTATCGAATTTCGAGAAATCGATTATCTAAGTTCGAGAAGTCAACTATCGAATTTTTGAAGAATTGACCAACGAATTTTGAGAAATTGATCATCGAATTTCGAGAAATCGACCATCGAATTTTGAGAAATCGATTATCGAATTTTGAGAAATCGATTATCGAATTTTGAGAAATCGACCATTGAATTTCGAGAAATCGACTATCGAAGTTCGAGAAATTAACCATCGAATTTCGAGAAATCAACTATCGAATTTCGAGAAATCGATTATCGAATCTCGATAAATCGACCATCGAATTTCGAGAAATCGATTATCGAATTTCGAGAAATTGACCACCGAATTTCGAGAAATCCATTATCGAATTTCGAGAAATTAACCATCGAATTTCGAGAAATCAACTATCGAATTTTGAGAAATCAACTATCGAATTTCGAGAAATCGACTATCGAAGTTTGAGAAATCAACCATCGAATTTCGAGAAATCAACTATCGAATTTTGAGAAATCAACTATCGAATTTCGAGAAATCGATTATCGAATTTCGAGAAATCGATTATCGAATTTCGAGAAATCGACCATCGAATTTCGAGAAATCGGCTTTCGAAGTTCGAGGCTCTCTCTCTCAAATTTCGAGGAATCGATCATCGAATATCGAGAAATCGACTATCGAATTTTGAGAAATCAACTATCGAATTTCGAGAAATCGACCATCGAATTTTGAGAAATCGACCATCGAATTTCGAGAAATCGAGTTTCGAAGTTCGAGGCTCTCTCTCTCTCAAATTTCGAGGAATCGATCATCGAATTTCGAGAAATCGACTATCGAATTTTGAGAAATAGACTCTCGAATTTATGAAGAACCAACTATCGAAATTTGAGAAATCGATTATCGAATTTTTGAAGAATCAACTATCGAAGTTCGAGAAATCGACTATCGAATTTCAGAAGATTTGATTATCGAATTTTGAGAAATCGATTATTCAAGATCGAGAGATCGATCATCGAATTTTTGATGAATCAACTATCGAAGTTCGAGAAATCGATTATCAAATTTCAAAAAATCAGGAAAATAGGTGTCGAATTTGGAGAGCCAAATTTCGAAAATTTCTAAAAAGTCGATCAGTAAGCTCCAAAAAATTGACTTCGAACTTTGGAAAAATCGTGTGTGGAAAAATTTTTGAAATTCGATTAAATTTCTATAACAGCCGATTGTTTTAAAAAGTAGATTTTCAAAAATTTATGTTGAAAAGTTTGAAAATTGGATGAGTGGAATTTTCTCAAAATTTCTAAAAGTTGATCATCGATCGATGATCGAATTTTAGAAATTTCGTTTTTAATTCATGTGCTCTGGCCATAAATCTATTTTCTTTCCAGTGTTACCCATTCTATCAAAATCGATTCAAAGTACCTACTTTTTTTTTTTTTTTTTTTCTTTTGAAAAACCATCCAGTGTTTGTGAGCATTGTTTTCTTGTGGGTATCATCAAACAGATACCTCAATTCTGAAATTTTTTTTAGAATTTTTAAAAAAAATGATGAGAATGGGCAAAAAATTAAGTTTTTCATTTCCAATTCGTAGCCGTGATCTAAGTATAGAGAAGGTGACGAAGAGGAGTGCAGGCTATTACGTACAATGAGTTCCTCTCCGGGTTGGGGATTTTCGTTAAATGGTTTCAAAATGTTTATGACCTGGTAGATACGTCTGCGTTGAGTATCTAATATCTATGTAGGTACGTAAACCGTACAGCGCGTAGAAGATCGCGGCGTACATACGTACGACTTGTACGTATCTATAGTCTATAGGTATAGCCATACGTACAAAACAGATAACTCGATAACAACCCAATAAATCCCCTCGTATAGGTTATTTCACAATACGATTTAAATCTTTTATAATTTATGTTAATGTTTCCGTCGGTGCATTTTTTTTCCATCTCTGTCGCTCCAGCTCGGTCGGCCGCCAGTTTGAACGGTTATGGTCACCGAGAGCGCAGACCGCGCGCGATAAAAAGCTCCAAGAATTTTAATATTTACAGCTGTAAAGTAGTTAATTTACAATGCTCGGGCCGGCTTCGCGGCTGCGCTCGTCCACCGCGTCCCAAGACGGCGCGGCGCGCGTATAAGCGTACTGTACGTGTAGTATGTAATGTACTTACGAGTATAGGTACTCTTTCTTACCTGCTCGTACACATCTGCAACATATGTAAGCGACTAATGCACGATCGCCAATGTAAATGTCATTCAGTCGCGCTCGAAACATGTTTTAAAAAAATAAAGAGACGAGAATGGGAAAGAGGTGAAAAAAAAAAAAACGTTAAACAAAAGAGCGATAAATGCTCGTCGTGAATGTGGCGGACGTGCGCGCCTTGGCTCGGTCTCGCCTTGTCTCTTGGCTGCGATTATGGAAAGAGCGGCGTGAAAAATTTATGCTTCACGATCGCCAAGCCGCCGTCATCGGGTTGCGTATGGCGTGGCGGGCGTACGATTTTTTTTTTTTTTTTTGAAAAACACTATGGTGCTTTGTTCGGGGGTTTGTAGGGGAGTATAGGTGTGACTGATACGAGTTGGGAGTCAATTTGAATGATTTTTAAAAATTTTAAAAGTGACAGGAATTTGGAAAATGACAAATTTTGAAAAGTTGGATAAATTGTGAGAATTGACTAAATTCATTTATAAAATTCTAAAAATTGATCGAGTTTTTGAAAATTGATCAATAATATTGATTAGTTTATAAAAATTGACTAAAACCATAAAAATTGGCCAAATTCTCAAAACTTCCAAAACATGTAAAAAATTATCGTCTTGAGAACGAAAATTTGAAGAATTGAGTAGATTTTTCAAATTGATCGAAATTCTCTACCAAATTTTGAAAACTTTTTGAACATCAAATTTTTTTTTTAAATTATCAAAAGAAAATTGGCCAAAAATTTTTGACATCTTCATCGAGTAAATTTTTATCAAATCTTGAAGACACCCAAAATTGGCCAAATGGGCCACATTTTCAAAATATTAGGTAAAAATTTATCAAATTTTAGGAATTTTTAAAATTCAAAAAATTGATTCCCTTTTAAAAATTGACCAACAATTAATTATTGAAAAAATTTTCCAAATCTGTAAATTTGACAAAATCAAACAAATTTTTGAAAATCTCTAAAATATTAACCAAGTATAGAATTCCGTTTAATTGAAAAAAATTGAAAAATTCGGAAGCAGCCAAAATTTTAAAAATTGTCTGAATTGACCACATTCTAAAAATTGTCAAAATTGATCTAAGTTGACCAACCACATTGGTCAAATTTGAGAAAATTCATCAAATTTTGGAAGATTTACCAAGTAGACTGAACCCCAAGAGACTCAAATTTGATGATTGTCAAATCGACTAATTTGGCTGAATTCTGAAAATTTTGAAAATTTTAAAGATTGACCAAATTTTGAAGATTGTCAAAATTTACAAAGTTGATAAAATTGAGCATATTCGAAAAATTAATCAAATTCAAAAAATTGACCAAATTGACCAAATTCTTACAAGTGACCAAATATTCAAAAACGACCAAACTTTGAAAATTGTCAAGGTTGAAAAAGTGACAAAAGTGAGAAAAATTGACAGAATTGACCAAATTTTAAAAAGTGACCAAATTTTCAAAATCGATCAATTTTTGAAGATCGTCAAAATTGACTTAAGTGGCAAATTCGAGTTAATTCTGGCAATTGACCAAATTTCCAAAATTGAGTACCTGCCTACCTTGATAGAACCAAAAAAATTGTCTAAATTTTAAAAATTAATAAAACTGATAGAATTTTAAAAATTAACCGACAAAATTGATCATATTTTCAGAATTTAGCAAATTCATAAAAATTGATTGAATTGGGTATGGGGATTGATGTATTTTTTGAAAATTTGACGAATTTCAAACGTTTATAAAAGCTGACGAAGCTTTAAATATTCTCAAAATTGATCAAATTTTCCATCTTGAAGATTGTTACCAAATTATAACACCTCAAGCTCCCCACTGCACCCATTAGTGGGTCTAGCCTTTTTCGCGAAAAAGAACACAAAATACCAAACTTGGGCCCAAATGGTCAAAGGATTGGATAATGTTTTTTTGGAATTAAAGGCGAGGGGGCTGGAGGGTCTTCATTTTTTTCATTTTGCATATTTTTAAATTTTGAATTTTCCCGTCTTCATTAATTTTTTTTTATCTGTACAATTTTTCAACTTTTATGTAATTTTTTTTATTTTCACATAATTTCACATTTTTATTTCTATTTTTTTTTAATTTTAAATTTCCTTCAGTTTCAATTTTTTCAAAATTTTTAATATTTTTACAAATTTTTCAATTTTTTTCAAAATTTTCATTTTTGCATATTTTTACAAAATTTTTGATTTTTTTCGATCCCAATTTTTTCAAAATTTTTAATTTTACATATTTTTACTTTTTATTTTTTTTCGATTTCAATTTTTTTTTAAATTTTAAATTTTTCCAAAACTTTCAAAATTTTATTTTTTGCAAATTTTTCAATTTTTTTAAAATTTTCATTTTGGCATATTTTTACAAAATTTTCACGAATTCCTCAATTTTTACTGAATTTTTCACTTTCATAAATTTTTTTCTTTTTCACAAAAAACACTTGCAGACATTTTTCCGAATTGTTCAGAAAAATTTGGTCCGACCAAAAACTTTTTGAAAAGGGCCTTGCTCACTCAGGCCCCCCTTTAGAGACGGCCATGTCTGCTCCCTTCTTATGAACAAATCCAACAATAACCTACCAATCCGTGAAAAATATTGTTTTCTTGACGTTATTGCTCTGAGTCGCTCGCAGGTACACGTTACACTGATTAGTAAGTAAGTACATAGAAGTAAATACTCATTTCAGTAGTACGAGATAGTGAACTGGACCTGCGATAGTTTGTTTTTTTTTCTCTCTCTCATCCTAAACACAATGTCTTTACCATGGATAGCAAGGTAGCCCATACCCCCCTCTCGTATACTTTTGATAAGGTATACAGAGACACAGGCACGTAAAAAGTCGATACGTGTCAATATGCTGTTATAAGATCCTAAAACAATTGCTTATCCACACACTATACGCTTGGATCTGGTGGTATCTATATCTACTGCATATAGCGCACTGTATACGAACGTATATGACTTTACCATTTACGGTCTATGTAGGTCAGTTTTTTTTCTTTCTTCGTCAATGTGTTGACTCTATCTATAGGTTAGGTACCTACGTAGTGTTATGCGTGCAGGCTTTGTGTACTCTGGTTCAGATATATAGGTAGATACACGTAATAATATTATCAAAATAACTCGAACGTTGGTGGATTTTGGAAAACCATCATTACGTCAGGGCCACTTAGCCGGTCGATTGTTGTTCGAGAAAATCAATTATTTGTAGAAAGCGTTCAAATGCGATACACTCGAGTGTAGGCAGCTATGTCCATTACCCGAGACAAATATTTATCAGTAGGTATACGGTGGATCTTCGTTTTGAGAGAATTTTATTTTTAATAATTGATTTAGATTTCGAAACCAGTCGTTATCTCAAAAACTATCGAACCGGGTCAAAATTCGCAGAGGACAAAAAATGTTCAGTTTTTTAAGCTCTACAAATTTTATTTGATAGAATTTTTTGTAGCTCCATTTTTTGTGGAATTATCGACAAGAACGTCTATTTTCGTACGAGATTGGTTTCTCAATTTTTTTGGACACCCTGTAAATTTGATTTGGGATGGCCAGTTTTTTTAATGACACCCGGTATGACACTTTTTGATCTGAATTAGGCTCTGTCTAGGAGGAGGAATGTAAAATAAAAATTGTTTTTTGGCCTTTATCGATCCTTCGAGCAATTTGAATTTTGTTCGAAGTCGAATTCAAGACCATTTCAGTGGTTAGAAAAATTTGGAAAAATTTCCTATGCTCTCTCTCGCATTCTGTCACAAAGAACTCTATTCTTTTTTTTAATACATGCGACGTTCGTGCGTATATCTCCATCGAGACCATGCCCACCGCACGTGTGGGTGGCTCGCCCATCTGCGGGCCGCACAGAATTATAATGAAACCAACAGCAACGCGTATATACAGTATGACTCAAAAGTCCTGTCCACTTCTCATATCTCGGGACAGAAAAGAGGCAGAAGGATGGTTGAAACGGCATTGTTTTTATAGCAATGAGTACATCGAAGATCGATGATCAAATTTTCGATCGTTCATACAGGGTGTCCGCAGCATAAGAAACCGGTTGGGGGCAAAAAATGGGGGTTCGGGTTTTTTAATGAA
>FIZT01008359.1:0-29905 GCA_900065295.1 Paracoccus marginatus
TTTGAAAAAAATCGGTTGAGAACTCGCGGAGATAGAATTTTTAGCTTGAAAATCAGGTTTTTTGGGGCCCCAGCCCCAAGGGGGTGGGATAAAAATTCGCTCTTGCGCTCTAAAATCATCTTTTACCAAGAAAAGTCGAATGGCATAAAAATTTTGCCAAAGTTCCGCCAGAGGCTAATTGACCGGTTGACCCCCTTACCACACCACAGCCTTTTCCATCACAAACATTTCATTTTTACAAAATTTATCATTTTCACAAAACTTTTCATGAGGACTTTCGTGAAATCTTCTGTTCAGTGAAGACGTGTGTTCACTGTGTTCACTGTGTTCCTGCGTTCGTTCCTGTGTTATCGCGTCTTATTTGCACTCCGCGGTATCTGGGTTTCCCCCTTTTTTTATCCTCTTATCGTGATTCACGGGTTACACTGTAAGCACATTTTACTTTACTACAACTAACCAGACAACACGGTAAAGGCAGCTGCCTTTATTCCATTTTTACAAAATCACTTTCACAGAAGTTCTCATTTTTCAAAATTTTTAAATTTCAAATTTTCACAAATTTACAGAATTTTTCATTTTTACAGAATTTTTCGTTTTTACAAAATTTTTGGTTTCCACATCCATTTTCACTGAATTTTTAAATAGTCAATTTTCACAAAACTTTTCATTTTTCAGGTTTTAGAAAAATTTTTTAAATTACAGAATTATTTATAAAACTTTGTGTTTTCATAAAATTTTCATTTCCACAAAAATTTCCATTTTTACAAAATTTATCATTTTCACAAAACGTCTCATTTTCACAGAATTTTGAAATTTTCAATTTTCAGAGAATTTTTGAAAATTACAGAATTTTCTTTTTTCACAGATTCTGTAATTTTTACTGAATTTTCCATCTTCACAAAATTTACCATTTTCACAGAATTTTTAATTTTTACAAAATTTTTCATTTTCGCAGAATTTCTCATTTTTTCAGAATTTTTCATTTTGACAGAACTTGTTAAATTTTCGATTTTCAAAGAAAAAATTACAGAATTTCTCATTTCTATACAAAATGTTTTTTTTTTTTTTTTTCACAAAATTATCCATTTTCAAAGAATTTTAAAATGTTTCATTTTTACAGAATTTTATACTTACGATATTTCTTGCAAAATTTGCCATCTTCATAAAATTTTAAAATTTTTGATTTTTACAGAATTTTTTATTTTCACAAAATTATACATTTCCACGAAATTTTGCACTGTAACGAAATGTTTAATATTCAGAAACAACTTCCGATGAAATTTATCGATATTAATTCAAATTTTTCGGGCCAAAAAATTTTCAAAAGGGGCTGACCCACTCATGTCCGCACTTAGATCCACCCGCTTGTACGTAGTACCCAGCCACCTAGTACTTAGGTACTTGAATAATACGAAACTGCACAAATTCAAAAATATTGAATTTCACACCTGTTTTGGTACCTATGCTTTCGTATAACGAAAACGATAAACAATAAAAAATTATCCTTCTGATTTCTTTTTTGAAAAATTCCAAATTCGCATCAACAGAAAGAAAACGATTTTTGAGCAAACTGAGTGAAAAAGTGAAAAATTAATTTTTTGTTTAAACACTCTGGAAATTTTTTAAAACAATTTTTATACGCACGAAAGATTTAAAAGTAGGTAGTTCGAACAAATAATCTTTCAAACATAATACATGGAATAATTTTCGTTAATTATCATTTTTTTGACAAACCAACGTGACATCAGTGCGAATGTCATCGCTTCATCACCACTCACATCGGATTACAATTTACAGATTCGTCATAATTTCCGGTGAAAAAATAGCAAGTCTTCGCAAACCGTTGTTCTCAGCACAAAACGCGTGTTCCTTCCAAATTAAAAAAAAAAAAAAACCCTACGTATTTGGCACGAAAAAACGTAGAAAAAAACTATCTCTACACCGTTCAGTGGAAAAGTTCTTCACTTTTTGCATTTTTTTCCCCAACCCTTATTTAGAAATCGATTTTTTGTTTACGTAACCGAAATATTATACTTATACTTCACCCTTCGAGCACCATCACTTCGGGAAATTTTTTCGTCAAGAATTGATTTTTTTAGGGCAATCCACGCGCTGTGCTGTCGTTTATAGCTTAAATTTAATTTAATTAAAAATAATACCGCTGCTCGTTGGAAATCTTTTTTGATTTTTTTTTCAATGTGAAAACGTCTTACAAGACGCCTAGGAATTTCCGTTTCAAGAGTGTGGGTAGTGAATTTTTTCATCAACGACACGTAACCTAAACTGGGGTGTGAATAATTTCTTTTTTGAATTTTTATTAAATTTTGACTCGAGATGCAACGTAACGTATCGTACATACTTGATAATTTTTTTCAATTATTTTTGGGTACTACTTTAGGAAGCCCTGAAAATTTTCATTTTTAGCAAGCACGCCCACGTTCCCATATCTTCGATGTGCCCCCTTCACTCTCGACACACCCATTTTTTTCTTCACATTTTCTCAATTCTATTCCCTAGCTGGAATTTTATTTCTTTTTTTTTTCGTCACGCGAATCGAATTAATTTCTCATCTCGGAATGGATTTTTTCCAAGTCATTTTCAAACTTCCTCCCTTAATACGAGAAAACAGCTCTTATCGTGCGGTTCATGAAAAGTGAAAATTCGTACCGAGGAAACTTGGTAGCGTGAACCCACGCGGGAAAAAAATTTGTTTACACTTTCATACTTCGCTTACAACTCAATTTCTCTTCACCTTTCCCTCCTACCGGCGACCAGAATGAGAGATTATACATTGACAATGGTCATCACCTCGTCAGATATCAGATATCAAGGGTGAATTTTCAACAAAGTTGAGGCCTAGAAATCAAAAAATTCGCACAATCCTGCATTGAATCAACTTTCGACAGATTTTTTTTCTCCATACCGCAGCCAACTAATCGGGTTCAGGTATAAGTGGTCATTCGAACAGTGGATAATCAACCATTGATAGCCAGCGGTCACTTTTTAAGGTTCACGAAAATCCGTTTTTCCCAACACGTACATGTACCTAGTCCGTAGACTACAGACGTATTCGAAAAACACACGTAATTACCCACTATCTTCCTCGCTGCCTGCGGTATCTTCTATCAAGGGAATAATCAAGTCGATGATAATAATAGATACATACGTATGTACGTCGTTGCTCGATGCGATGATATTGAGGAAGGGACTACAAGTATACGCCGCGCTGTATGTGCATATGTATTTGTATAGGTACGCATATCGTTCACGTGTTTCGATATTTATTCTCATTCGATACGTCAAGGTTGTTTTGGAAACGGCGCTGGTAATATTTCGCACGTCGGAAATGGAGAATTTGTTACATAGTCCGCGCATATACTTGGCCCATTTTCTTTTCCGCACCAGACAGAGGACAGGTTTTTTTCTGTACAAACGATGATAATACTTGATGATAAGAGATCGCCTCTCAGCACGAGCTTGTACCCACATGTACGCATAATTAGTACCAGTCTAGAACCAGAATAAACAGTCTAAAAATATGCGTGAGTGTATTAGCGAAAAATAGATCTCGATAGGCCGTACGCAAATAGGTAATTCCATCATTTCTATCGCTACTGGAAATTTTGTAAAAGCGCGCGAGAGAGAGACGTGTTCGTTCACAACTCACGTCACATTTCGCATATACCTACGCGTACGTACTGGCCATAAGCGGGCACACGTAAGTGTATAAAGATGTAGTATGATGAATTGATGACAAAGACTATAAAGGCATACGTCATTGGAATAACTGGTTCTTGCGATTCTGTACTATGCACGAAACCGGGTGTTGTTTTTATTGACGCTGGCCATTATCATCTTAAATAAATTATACCCGCGTTATGGCTAATAGTAGTCATTACCTAGCTCACTAGTTGAGTTAAACGTGCGATTAGCTAACCCGACGACGGTTATCAGTTATTTTCTGGCAACCAAGACGTTCTCTTCTCTCTTCATTGAACACCGTCGCAGCAGCTGCGTGGATTAGCAGTAAATTAATTTTTTTTAGCTATTTATTCTTTATGTATAAGATTTTCACGATAGTTCCACACGTCGTAATTCCGTTCAGCAACAAATTGATACGCGATCGTGACAATGTAGCTGTTCACGGACGCGATAAACATTCGAAAAAGTAACTAGATGTTATCTTTACTATTTTGTAGTGTTATTCATTAGCAGCAATTATCATCTACTTGCATTCGTATTAACGACTCGCTTCAGTCGCTTCTCCGCATCGTATCAAAATAACCCGTCGTAAAGCTGAAAGGTGAAATAACTGATTATGGTGAGTGAAAATGCTTCCGTTTATACCTATCTTTACGCTTATCAATTCATAAGTGGGTAATATGGGGTTTTCCTGAAACGTAACCGGTTTATACCTATTGAAAATACGCGGTTAAGCTACGCTCTAATGGCTATAATTCGACGAATGTTGCAGTTTGAAATTTCGCTAAAATTGCTGACGCTGTTGGTATCGTTTACATTGCACGTCGAATATCTAAGAGGGCAATTACAAACAACCACCGCCGATCCGCTACAGCCTTTGCTGAATGAAATTTTCAATATACCTTACGAACCGAACAGCAATCGTACCAACTTTCCCGAACCATCGACGACGACCACTTGTAATTGTGTTCCTATTAATCAATGTCATCAATATAATAATTCGGTGATCAATGCCGGCGAAGGACTTATCGATGTCAAGTACGTATCAAGCTGAAAAAAAAAATGAACATCTTCGTCAAATTAAAAAAACAACAACAACAACAACATGAAATAAATCGGATTAAAAACCGTATCACATTGGGACTTACCTATTTCGTCGAACCGTTATCACCTCGAAACGTTTCATTACGTCGCGTCGCGTGTTATCAACGTATAAAAATAAAAAAACCCAACATTAAACGAAAATTCACTACCTGCACTTAATTCACCGAACACTTCATTTATCATTTTCGACAGAATCGGACTATGCCCTCAATCTCTAGACATATGCTGCGACCAAAGGATCATTCCAACGAATACGAAACCTCCACCATCGTACGTAAGAAATGTAAAATGCGGTTACCGAAACGAAAACGGTGTAGGTTTCAAAATAACGGCCGGTAATTTCGAAGCTCAGTTCGGAGAATTTCCGTGGATGATGGCGGTCCTCTTGGTGAAGGAGAAGAGCGACAAGGAAGTACAAGAGTATCACTGCGGAGGATCGTTGATACATCCGAAAGTAGTACTGACAGCGGCACATTGCGTAATTGCATACGAGTAAAATTTGACATCATCTAGCACGATCGTTGTACTGCAATCGGAACGAATTATTTGAATAGAAATTTCGCTAATATTTCAGAAAGAAACCGCATAAAGTGATAATTCGAGCCGGAGAATGGGATTCTCAAAGCGAAGCTGAAATTTTACCTCATCAAGAGCGAACGGCGCATAGAATAATCATCCATAAAGAATACAAATCCGGGCCCTTATTCAACGATATCGCTTTGATTATTCTGAAAGAAAATTTCGAGTATAATGATAACGTCGACATAGTTTGTTTACCTAATCCAGAGGAAGACGTCGATCGTCAAAATTGCGTCGCTAGTGGCTGGGGAAAAGATCAATTTGGTAAGATTTAAAAAAAAAAAGAATTTAAATGTATTTATACGAATTAACGATGATCGAATGTTACAGGTGAAAAAGGAGTTTACCAGAATATTTTAAAAAGAGTCGATCTTCCTACTGTGCCTTACGAAGAATGTCTCAACACACTCAGACAGACTCGACTAGGACCTAAATTTGTGCTGCATGAAAGTTTCCTCTGCGCCGGAGGTATTCCTAAACAGGATACTTGCAAAGTAACTAAACGATTTTATCAAACATACCTATCATACTTACATCGCAAAACAGCCTTATTCAATTTGCTCTTTTGCTCGCGCGTAGGGTGATGGCGGAAGTCCTCTTATGTGCCCTATTCCCGGACTCAAAGATCGCTATCAACAAGTTGGAATTGTCTCGTGGGGGATTGGATGCGGTAATAATATTCCTGGAATTTACGTCAATGTTCCACACCTTAGGACCTGGATCGATGAGCAGTTTATTGAAAACAATCTGCAACATATGTATCAAATCGAGAAATACGATTAACTTAAATCATTTAAAATAAGAGGCGAATGTTTTTCTCATCATCAGATTTCATATTACATACATTATTTTCTATTCTTTTGAAATCGTACCTACTTCTCTCTATTTCACTGCATTCAGTTTGGTGTGTGATTAGAACGGTCCGGCGCAATTCTGAACGGCTTTTGGAAGCTAAACCAAGGCATACTGAAAACATTTCAAGACTGTATCAAATATAATAACAATGAAGATACTGTAACGAATGAGTTCATAGAAAAGAATAACTGTCACTCGTGTGAGTCCACAAAATATATTTTTGGAGGCTTACCTACGCTGATGCTGATCCTGCGATCGGTGGTGAATTGATGATGGTAAACGATGAAGACGTACGAGAAATTGGAGTTTTTAGGTACCTCATGAAATATTGGACGTCACAATGAGATTAAAACATACATTTAACACTACTTCTAGTCAAAAATGTCAAAATTGAAAAAATTTTCGGCAAGAACACGATTCTCATCAAAACTAGGAATTTGATAATGAAAAATCGCAAAATAATTGAAAATCATGTAATTTACAGTAATTTACAACTCTTATCAGAATCTCGTTACATCGAAATCGAAATCGAAACTTTCGATAGCTAATATTATTGTCTGGTTCTGGTTTTGATTAAAAACTCTCGAATCTTCGCAAAATGAAAGTTTAAAGTTCAGTTTTCAGTACTTTAATGGTTAATTAATTGATAATTCGTGGCATTTCTGTGTTAAAAATGGATAGTTTCGACTATAGTTTATTGAATATAGACACAAATTTGAAGACATCTTTAGGGGAAAATGTTCGTTTCAACCGTCCTACGGAACAATGTCAACTTTGTAATAAACTAAGGAAAACTTTCTACTGCAAAACTTGCGTAAAAAATGGTGACTTTATTCATTCAACTTCACGTTACTCGGAAAGGTAAGTTTATGCTACGTTACTCGACCATAGTTTCGTTCATTCTAATCGAATTACATTTCAGATTTGCCGAGAAACGTCTTGCTCTATTACGAGCCCAAAACGAAAAAGAGGATTTGAACAAAGAATATGAGAAACACTTGACGAAAATTCGTGCCAGGGAAAACTTGGTAAGATTATAAAGCTTTACGACGTTGAATTTATACTTATTTGCTCATCTTTAATTAAATTTTAGATTGAAGAAATTCGAGAAAAAAAAGAAAAAATCGCTATATTACAGTCTCTAGTGGCAGAAAAGAAAGCAGCTGCTAAAGGAAGTACGTCCTTATAAAATTTATCCGTCTATTTTTATTAATCATTATGTACTCGAAAGACAAGAGTTTAAACATCGTCACTTTTAGGAAAAATGATGTTGGAAGATCTGAAAAACTTCAATAAAAAAAACGAAGCGAAATTGCTGAAAAACCAAGATTGCCACTTGGAACGGAAAGAAACTATGACTAAGGTAAGCTATCAGCAAGCTGTGAAATTAAACCAGTTGGAAGTGTTGCGTCCCCGTTTGAAAGAAATAGTTCGAAAACGAATCGAAGAACTGGTCCAGTTTATATTTCCCATTAATGAAATTCAGTCGTCGAAAAGGTAAGCAAGTCATTGAATTTCTTACTCAATGTAACAGCCATTACACAAATTTTCGTTTTACAGTACCACACAAAACACCGATTCTCAAGAAGATATCAAAAATAAACTAGCCGAGGCTCAGAGAACTGCGTATATCCGAGGTCGTTGGGTATTCACCGATAGCTGGGGTGAAACGCAACATTCGATAGTGGCTCCAACGTTACCAGATTCCGGAGATTATTCTCCTTATTTAGATTGGGGTAAGCATTCTAGTTCAAATTATCTTCCTCGGGGTTGAATTCGAATTCTTCACGTTTGCTTTGATTGTTCCTATAGTTTCATCGGATAAAGATAATACTATGGCTATGACCAGTAGCTCGGACGTTGATCACAATCCGGCTTATAATTTGAGCGCTGCATTGACCTATACCACCCAATTGGTCAACATAATTGCCTATTTTCTGGATATTCGGTTACCGAATAAATTATTTTACAGGTGAGTAATCTACGATTGGAAAAAACTTCTCATTTTGTCGTATAAATTATCGTGTCGTTCGATGTTTCAGCGATTTTTGCGAAAAATACCTCAACGAAAGACGATTTATGAAATGCGTTACCTTCTTGAATGCGAACGTATTATATTTGTGTCTAACCCAGAACGTCGATCCGAGTTTATTGCATCCTCCCCAAACCATACGTAACTTGCTTCTATTGCTTAATCCTAATCACAGCGACTTGGGGAGGTGAGAAGGAATACGTTTGGTTTTTTCTTTGTTCATTTGCTTGAATCCCCACCAATCTGAAACGATTACCTAATTTCAGATATGAAATCACCGACATCGATACATCCTGCATAAGTTACTACGAAGGCCAGCTCTCTCACCAAATTCGCGTAGCTACCACCAGAGTAAGTATATCTGACGCCGAAGAGGACGATCGAGATACCTTGAGAATGGAAAATTTATGCATGGACGACGACGACGAATACGACAGTGATCACCTTCCTACGGACTGGGAGGCGGTTAGTGTACTTGAATGAATTTTCTTTTACCAGTTCCTTTCGGGAGTCGTCATTTAGACGTGCGTATTTTTCGTAGGTACCTCTTGTTTCGTGCCCAGAAGCACAACCAGGTTCGAATGTAAGCCGAAAACCTATCATGAGCACCGCGCAAACCAACAGCATCGCCGGGGGAATAGTCAACAGTGCTGCAGCCAGTATTGCGTCGATTTGGCGAGGCTGGAGTGCTAATAAATAGTTTTGGTTGTAATTATTTTAATTTTTTAATACACTTTTTTCCAATTTTATTTCATTTTTTGAGTATTGATCTGAAGAAGTTGCTAGAAATTATCGCATTCGTTAAAAATAAAAATAATACCAAAATGATCACTTTCGGTTATATTTTAAAACTTCACACAATGGTAAATTAGCAAGATATGAGTTTTTTTTTTTTTTTTTTTAAGAAAAAAGAAAAAGAAAAGAAAATGAAAAATATTACACAAACATGGAATAAAACTCTAAAACAATATAGTAGGCTACTTTTGTAAAAAGTATTTAAAAATATATAAAAAAATGGAAATTTACACGCCAATAAGTCTGGTCTCATTAAAATTTTACGACAACGTAGTCACGCGCTGTCGGCCTTTCTATACAGAAAGTTATACATACACAATTTATTATCGAATACATAATATATACTATTTATATAGGTACCTAAATGTATACCAGCTTGGTCAAAATGATAAATTTCTACACTACTAGAGCCTTATACTGTAATACGTCGTACATTCAGTCGTGATGCCCGCACCGTTCTGTAATAATACTTTTATCACTTCCCTACCAGAGGAATTGTACGTACACTCGTATAATCTCTGATCTCTCAGACTGCTGACACTTGAGTACTGTCGTCTGTAAAATGACACGACACACAATGACGGTTAGGTATAAATCGTTCGAGAGACGAGTTGTTGACTTTTGTTTTCTCACAATCAGTTTGTTTACAAACCATCATCGTCTTGCGAACCATCTCGATACGGTCTGGTAACACCCTCGTGCGAGTAAGATCTACTATGAATATACATTTTGCTCGGTATCGGCGGCACATTCGGATACGGACACGGAACAGACGGCCTAGGTAATCCGGAGCGATCTCCTATGCAACTGTTGTTACCTAAAGACATAAATACGTACGTTTAGTCGGCTGGAAATGGATTAGTCCACGAATCAAGGTGTCGAAAAGTGTTCGCTGTTGAGTATTTCTTTTGAAGGGGAGGAGGAGGGGGTGATGAGAAGATGCTTCACGCGAGAGACCCGATTTTTGGTCTTCTCACCCCCCCCCCCCCCCCAAAAGCACCTTACCAATCAACCCGCACAGCTCAACCATCACTCACCTGTTAAATTTTTTCTAAGCGGTAAATTAGATAAACTGGTAACGCTACTGCTCTCGGCATTCAGATCGACGGCCGACATCAAAGCGGACGCGTGGAAATCCTGATGCGGCACCGACGTATCGCTGTACGATCGCTCGTGCGACGACGACAACAATGCGGCTGCCGGTTTGATGACGTTAGGAACGCGGCCGTGAGGTCCTATCGAAGACGACAGCGTATGCCTCGACTGATGCGGCCGAGTTTTGCATTGTTCGCTGAGCGACAATAGCTTGCGAACGGTTTGCGGCGACGCCGAACCTGTACACAAGTCGATAGCTATAGATTTTCGGTTGAATAGGGTACACGTATGCGAGGCACGTCGATACTGACCGAATTTCGGCGCTGTGGCTTTACGTCCTTCGCTAGTGCTGCTTGTGCTGCTGGCCGTAGATAAGGTAGGCGACGGGTTGCATTTTCGTAACGGCGCGTTCATCGCGTACGAAGACGGACCGGTTACTAAGTTTTCGCATTGGATAGACAATTCGTGTAATTTTTCTTCGTCCGTGATTACTTTCATTTTGGCTAAATACGCTTTCACTCTTCGTACCATTTGTGCCTAGAAATATACACGAACCAGAGGATTAGGATGTTATCCAAGTTCCAGCCAGAGGGTATCAATCAGCTAGGGTTTAACTTACCTCTTCGTACATCTTCCTTTGGTTCAAAGCGCCGGACGATTTTTTCCTTCTCTTCACCGTCAAAATACCGTGACTAATGGGATTAACGGCAGCGTTAATCGATCCCTGGCCGAATCCAACAGGCGGACCGGACTCGCTCGATAGTAAATCGTAACTCAGCGAACACATCTCCGATAATTTTCTGATCTCTTTGGCGATCATGCGTAATTTTTCGAAATTAATTAACCCGTCGATAATGGAATCGTTTCCTAAATGTATAAACGTCAAGTCTTTCTTGACCACCGGATAGAATGGAATCTAAAAGGGCAGAAAAATCCGTCAATTCGTTCCGTTCATCTATATACGAACTCGCCAACGACGACGTCTGGTTACTTACCAGAGCTCGAGTATCCGATACACTTGTAACCAATTGCCTATATTTGCTCATGTTACGCGAAGGATCCATTAAATTTTGTAAATCGGTAAATAATTTGTTATATTTGGTCGGTAATTTCTCCCATGTTTGCTTCAGCCGCATGACGGACGCGTGTCCTAGGCCCGATATGACCGCGAATAACGAATTGAAATTTTTATACTCTTTACAATGACCTGCGAACGAACGTGCGTTAGATTTCTGAACGAATCAGTTCCACTGCCAGGAATACCGATCATACTTACGGGCAAGTTTAATAAATTGTTTAATAATTTTAGATCTTTTGACTAGATTCGTTTCGGAACATATTTCAGTAACAACCCAGAACATCTCCTTATTTACGAGCTGCAATCCAACCGCAATTAGTCGACAGTCGATACAAAGATCTCGTTTCAACATATTATAACCTCCAATTACCTCTGCAAACTGCGACAGAGCCGGAGTACCGTAGTTACTCTTCAATTCGAACAAATCGTCGATATATTCGGTCGGCTCGATTTGTCTAAATACGTTGTAATCTTGCATTGTAAGTTGTAAAGCGACTTCGGCAGCGTTCAGCTGTAAAAACGTGACCGTACTTTCTCTCACCATGTCGGAGGCGATCTCGTCTGTTACCAGAGTCTCGGTTACTCCGTTCGTCTTCAGGTAATACCTAAAATTAATCCCACAAATAAAGTAGACCAGGTTGGCACGATATTTTTCAAGTCTACGCCGGCCGAATGGCTCACCTGCTACATAGTTCTTGTCTGTCGGCCAAGTTTTGCATTTGATCGGGCAGTCTTTTCTGCTTAATTATACCATCTTCGGTAACGGAGACTTCACATAGCGAAAAATTCGAACTCGGGTCTGTCATACCGAATTCCTGCAGCGCTAGCATTACCACCTCGTGTGCTGTGGTTTCCTGCGTAATCGACGGAAATATTTTAATAATTTAATTCGATTTTCGATATTTTTTTCCTCAAATTTTCATACCTTATTGCAAAGCAAATATTTGAATATTTGATCGGATTTGTACACTTTCAAAACATGCTCCGGGTAGTCGGTTTGCTCGTCGTAAGACATGGAAACCAAATCAGGCTGACTTTGCGAATGATGATGCGAAGTGAATTCGTTTTGTTCGCCACTGGAAATAGAACAATCGTCGGAGGCGTCTCTGCAAACGAATCATCGCACGATTAAGTAAACAGAAAGCTTCGATGTTAATTGAAATTCTAATCAAGGAGTCGTCCAACTCACGGATAATTATTAGATCTGGGGAAAATGTTGATTTTCTGCAGAGCCTTTTGTATTTTCCTTTTCGGTCCTAAAGTCATGAAATTTCTATTTTTGGTCGGAGTAGACTGCAACGAAACCGAATACAGGATTGGATTAGGGTCTCTGCTGCGAGGATCTGGTTGTAATACAGCTATACTGTTGCTAGGTTTGCCTCTGTTGTTTTTAGATGCCGGAACGTGATCTCCGGTTTTAATTATTTCTTTCATCGCTGTCGAAACGAAAAGCACGATGATTATGGCTCGAGTTATACAAAAAATGGAGTAAGAGATTGGCACGAGGCTTACCGTTAAGATTAGCTTTAACCGTAATACTTAGATGCGTCGATGAACGAAGCGCTTCGATGGCTTTATCGTAAGTAATATGCTGGAAACTTTGTCCGTTCACGAGTAATATTTGATCGCCTCTTTTTAAACCGATTTCTTCGGCTTTTGATCCATTTTCCACCTAAAAACATTGCAGAAAATTTTCAATTAACATTTCTCTCGTTTGATTCCGAAACCGCTATTCTATCGGAGCTTCAACTCACCACCGATACGTAAACGCCGGTAGTTCGATCGAACCCGCCGACAATTTCGAAATTCAACGGCTCGTTACGATCCGATCTGGTCAACGTGAGGCAGCGTACTCGAGCTTTCGACGTACACGCCACGTTTAGCATTCTCAACTGACCGACCATGTTTTCTTCTTGCAGGCATTCTTCGAAATTTTCCAAAAAATTCATCATCACGTTGTCGTTTTCGAAATCGGTGAAATGATTTTTAACCCACAGCACGACGATTCTCGTAACGCGCTCTTTTGTATCGGTATTTCGAAACCTGCGCAAAAATTCCATATTATCGCAACTGCTGGCGCCATTTCTAGCATTTTCATTCGGTTCAACTCACCATTCCATTAACTGATCGGTTATTCGTAACGGATTCTTGATAAAGGTACGAAAAGTCAGCAAGAAATCTTCTACGTAAGTCGAATCGACCGGGTTGTCTTCGATTAGTTGCGAAATTAACATTCGTTCGGTACCCTGAAAAGAATACGGAAAATTACAGAATGATAAACGACCAAGGGCAGACCGCAGAAAGATTCCGACAAGTCGACGTACCGGCGCGACCGATTAATCGAGCCAATTATAGCGTAAAAATTACTCATCTGGTCTATCTATATAGTAACCTCGACCATATTTACAACTGCGACGAAAATATTGATTAAAATTACTCACTCTGATTACAACGTATCCTTTACAACTTCTGTCTCTGGCGTTGATGGTTCGTTGTTCTGTGACCAAGACCACTTTACCGTCTTCGTCCTCGTGTCTTTTGATATTCTCTTCGCCTTGGTGCAAAATACGATAATAGTCGGTTTGCGTAATGCAGACGAACTGGCAATCCGGACATTTGGTACGCATGACGCCCTCGTGGTAGAGTTTCTCCATCGTGGGCAGAATACCGAAACTAAAAAATGATTTAATTTTAGTACAAAAACAAAATTCGTTCGACAGACGACGATTCGATCGTGTAAACAAGTTACGGAAACTGGAAAAAAATGTTCATCTTTTCACGGAAGTTAGACCAAATACGTACGTCAAAGTACGACGCAACAAATGAGTCAGCCATTCATTCATCGTTCAAAGAGATAATATCGAATATCGGCCAATTAGTCGACGAAATTGCTCACCTGTCTCCGCATTTCAAATGCTCCACTCTTCCATCCATGTGCTCGATTTCTACGTGACCGTTGATGATCACACTCCACGAATCTAATTCCTCGCCATTGTTCATCACGACCGTGCCAACTTTCTCGACTATGGCAAAAACCTATTCAACGAAGAACCCAAAATCAGCCTGCGAATTTCAGCCAGATTCGTCTAAATACGAGGTGCGATTCTTACCATTACGCTACATAACGCTCGTCGAATCGACAACGTTATGTTGGTAAACGCTTTCAAATGCTGGGTAAATTCTAGTAGAACTTCTACATCGTCTTCGGTCCGGTCGGACGGGTCTTTTTCTAGACATTCGCGAACTTTATCGCGTACATTTAAGATCTACAAACAGAAACGATATTAAAAAACGGTTCGCGTCGATGTATGTATTTTTCGGATATTTCATACTTGGCCATCTTCAACAGGCTCGTCGGGATCTGAATCGACGACTGATTCGATGAGACCGCTTAAATCAATATCCTCTGGTTCCATTGAATGAATACTTGAAATCGTATCGCTACCAGAGTACGCCGAACTTGTGTCCGAACTTTGCGAGTCTCGATTGTTCAACTAAACAAAAACAAAATACATATAAGTCGAATAAATTAGCCAGTTTCGGTACATACGAATCGAATACTTACAGGATCTTCGAACATTAAATTAACGCCGCGGTGATCCATACGGAAAGTAGCTCGTTGAGTACAATTTGAATATACTGATTGCATTTCTGAATAATCAATCTGTAAAGAATACCATAGAGAGAGTTTCTTTCCGCAATAAACTTGATGGAAAATTCACTTTCAACTTACTACAATCATTTCAGAAGGTTCGAGAACGAAACAAGCATTTGGTCTTCGTGCACTTCCAGCGGTCCGTTGCCCGATACTAGAATTAAAATCTCAATCAGTTCAACCATCGTACGGAGACAGACACTGTATGCAGTTCGCAGAAAAATTACTCACCTATTTGGTGGTAAAAACATGCAACCGTCGATGAACACTGAACCAGATAATAGCACGTACCAACACGTAGCGAGTTCACCAGTTCTAAACAAACGCGTATTAATGTTTAACTTCGCAATAAGAGTTATAGCTGTATAACAAAAACTTACGAGTACAAGACATCGTTGGCATCATGTTTTTCGTATCGTATTGTTTTCGATAAAGATCTTAGAGCGCTATCGTGATAAGTTGCAAATGCTTCTAATGCTTGAAGACCGTAATAGACGATTTGTAAGTCCTGTGAGCACGAAGATGCTAATTACAGAGTTTTTCTATGATAACAAAAGTATCGTATAACAAGCACAAACCTGTAGAGTACGATTTTCCGGGTTCTTTTTAACAGCTTTAATAAAATGCGGATTTATAGTATCGGTCATATTACAAACACAATGGTAAACGAAAACTCTTTCATGTAGGGTGTCGACGATATCCTACCCATCATAATACAAACATCTACTACTTAGTGGCAAACTCACCTAAACCTGAAACAACGATAAATTGAAAATTTTCATTATCTAAACCTCAAAGTGTTCATTCGATGTCATCTTTCGATAAAATAGATGAATTAACAGGTGAAAAGACGTTAATGTACGAAAATACAATATCAATAATGGGAACTCGAAGAATATCAAAAATGAATTCCATCGTACACTTTATAGTTACCAATTAGCGTATCTCTTTCGAATGAATTACCACTGCAATGAGAATTTTCTTTAAGCATTAGTACAATTTTACGAATCACAGCAATAGAAAGTTGTTGTAACGCTTTGAATTCACTTTTGAAAAACTCTAATTGATATTAGGATATGATCAAAACAACAAACTCGCGAAGTTTTACAACGTCGTTGAAGCTTGACAATTCATAGAAACTTACCAATTTATTAGAATAGTATTAAACGCGCACCAATTTCATCAATTATAATCCAGTTTTAAATTAATAAATTACAATTACAATTTCCTTTTTCATACACTCGTTTACTGATTGCATTTGCACTCGATTTCGATTTAATTCATGGAATGATGGCATTTCCAGTAGATGGCGCTTCATGGGCGTTTCTACTGATAACGAATCATCGACGAAATGGATGAAAACACCAATGAAAACGCGACGTCGAGAGGTAACAAAAACTTAACCGAAACCGAAATTAAATATTGAAATCGTTGTTGAGTAGCAGCTACTAAAAATTGGGAATTGAAAATGAAAAATTTCTGGGGAAAAAATGGTCTCGACTTCTTTTGTTTCAATTAATAATGATCAAAAGCCAATGGCTTGCGGTTAAAGGTCTTTTCTGACTTTGGTCAAGTTTCAAACGCCAGTCCAGTACTAACTTCCTTATTGATTTCTCCTAAGAAATGCTGAACAGAAATCGAAGAACAGTACATTCAACCAATGTTTCACGTCATACTAGTTTGTCGTAAATTTTTAAACATAAAAATTGAGAAGAAAGAAAGTTCTACAAGACTGTTGAAAATATTCCAATAAAAATTTTTAATTTCATCTTTTAATACATGACACACCGGAAACGTAGGTACTACTTCGAGTAGTGCCCGATTGATTAATTTTCTTTGAAGATTCGCCAAATAAAATTAATAATTATACGTAATTACTCGTATCTAACAATAGAAATAATAAAATATTGTCAATTGTTGTTAATACATTTTTCGATAATTTTCCGTAATTTATTAGGCTTATGTTTTCACGAGTCATCTTCGTCGACTCTCGGTTTACGGCAAACGAAATAAACGCTTTCGTATTCATACTGAAGCATAGATTTGGGATTTTGAGCGTACTTGGATTTAATATTCGTCTTCTCTTTCTAAAATTTAATAAAACATGTGATACAATTCAATTGTAATTAGCACAAGAAAATACCGCAATAAAGATACTAACTTCGTAAATGAATCCGAAGCCTTTAATGATATCTCGTATCATTTCATAACTCGGTTCGATAGAGTTTTGGTCTACCATATTACTAAAATGATACAACAGAGGGCCTAAATTAATCCAAATGCCACCTGTAAAAAGTAACTCGTGTTAGGATAGGATAATTGCTAGTACAAGTGTAATAGAAATCTAAATTGGTACGCATAGGTACGTTACCAGGTTTCAATATTTTATAAATAGCTTCGATAAACGCTAAAATATTATTTGCGCAGTCGATGAAAAAGCATGTAGACACGCAATCCCAATCGCTTTCTGTTGTGTAAATCTAAACAACATTATAACGACATTTTCAAATATTTCTTATTTCATAAAAGCGTATTCAAGTAAAGAATAATTACTTCTAGGAAATCACCGGCAACCATCGAGAACGCCGAATTATTTGGAATGCTATCGGAAGGATTTACATCCGGGAAGAAAATACTGGCTAACTGATCTTTCGTGTCTAAATTATTATCACATTGGTGAATCCAAGGATAGATCTGATGCAAATTAACCCCGTGACATCTATAACAGACCGATGATACAATTTTAGAAAATTATTGACATTTGAATACAGATTTCAAAATCCGGATAAGAATACCTATTAATGACGAAATTAGACGCTATAAGCATAAATAAGGAGAATTCGTTTCCTTCACAAGAATAACCATGTCTAGCAATTTCAAATACCAATCGACCGAGACCAGCTCCAGGAACAAGAACCTTAATTGTATGAGATTCACTTTAGGAAAAACAAAATAAGCACGAGTTATTTGAAAACCCTTATAGGTTCATACGTTCAAGTTAAGTTTGGAAGATCTTACTATAAATGTTTTGGAAACTGGTTAACTATTTCGTCTACAATTGGTTCGTAGCAAATTTTACGTTCTTCGCTACCTTCTGTGCTCCAGTCGCGAACGAATTGCTTGAGAGTAGATTGAACCTTCTCTTGGTCTCCTTCTACGGCTGCGACTCGTGGAACCTACAAATGATGAGCATATCAACAGTGAACTGGCTACGAAGTTCAATAGTAATCGAAGCGATTTTCCGCTCACAGTGCGCGGATTTTCCTCTGGATCAATATTTTCGAACAAAGTTTCAACGTCTCTTAAAATCAACCTGATGACGTTGTAATTTTGTTCGACACAGTTGCGAACATTATCGAGATGCTCCCTGTACGCATGTAACAATTGTTGATGATTCGCTGGTAAAGAGGCCAAATATCTTTCAGTGCGGCTTGTTCTATTGAGCGAGTGAGTCCTGAAAGAAAAAGCAAAGGCAGGGTAAACAATGATACAAATTGCAGACATTTCAACTGGTCGAAGATACGCAAGTAATATATATGTATCTTATAGGTTACGCTGATGAAAGACGTAAGTGCACAATAATAGATACATTAATACGTGACCAGATAATTCAATCAGACATGAATATCAATTAGGCGAATGTACCATGGAACCAGGAAAAATTTTCACCCAAAACACATCATAAAATAACCCGAAAAATGTGTTAAATTGAACTTCTTGCATCTTTGTGACAAAAACACGCCAGTAAATCGCCCTCGAATAGATTTTCAAAATCAATACCACGAATTTAACTTATGGCCGGTGTTTGTCTATTGTGTTGGGCATTCCGTGCCATTGAAAGATGAAGATAAAATGATAGTGAAACACCAAAGTGAGTCAGAACCAGCACCGAATCTACCGTATCAAAAGTTTAATCAATGAAACCAGAAATTTACATACCTATACGTATTGAAAGCGGATACAATCCTTTGGAAGTTGAGTCTCTCCTCGTCATTTTCGACGTTGTTCATTATGGTAAGAATTTGATCCAAGCTCAAGCAGAACAATGACACGAAGAAAAATATTGTTCTACGACCAAAAGAAGGTTCATATAAGCATTGATTTTTATCAATTTATTAATCTACCGACTCTTATAATAAACAATTGAAGGAACTAAAACTGACACGAGCAATAGTAGAAGTCGTACATATTTGTTAAATTTTGTCAAGAAAAAAACAACACACATGCGCATAGAAACTAGAAAGAATGTATTCTTGCAATTGTATGTTCGATTCAGTTCTTTTGTTATAAAAAGTATTGAAAATTGGTGTGATAACAAGTATTATAATGAGCAAACGCTTACAGTTCGTTGAAGTTCGTTCGCAAAGCATACAAGTACAAGCTCAACACAAGCTTCGGGATCGTAAACAACCAAACTTAAAGTTCTAGTTGATGATGAGATATGACGAGTGTCAAGCTCGAGGGAAGTCTAGCTTCACAAGTTCACTGTAATCATTACTATTTCTCTTCAACAAAATTATTCCTGTGAATTACTGGAAAATTCACTAGGAAAAACTTATTGCACTTCACTAATCTGGTAGAGGGAACAGTTTGACAGTATCGGAGTGGGAGAGTGGGAGTATAAAATTAACATAAAATAAAAATCGAATCAAATTCATTCTACAGTTCTGTGTAGGTATCCTAGTAGATAGCAGATACGAAACTTGCGTTTTATTTTTTTCTAAATTTACTCACATTCCTCAAAAGTGATCTATTTTTTCAAAAATTTTTCAAAAACAAAAGAACAAAAGCAAACTTACTTGCAACTGTAAAACGTAAACAAGTTGATAAGAAAGTTTATCAGATTATTTATAGCTTATTGAATGTGTTTGATGGTGCAATTTCTGGATTTCAAATTCATTTACTAATGTTCTAAATTGTTAAATGTGTTCTTTACTATGGATAGCAATCATCTACAAACACCGGAGTATAAAATCAGCGTCGTTCTGCTTCAAGTATTGGAGAAGCTGAAAGAAGAACCAACCTGTAGTAAGTTGAAGTCCGCAAAAATGATGGCCGGAAATGATTCTATGAGAATTATGCAGTACGTTCTACCTATCGTTATGCAAGTAGAAATGGAAGTATTGAAATATCATGGCTATGATGATAGCAGAAATGGGCTTATAAAGTTTACGCAGTTGGTAAAAGAGTTGGAAGAAATTGATTCAGCTATTCGCAATCTACACGATGTGTTGAAGTCTCAGTATTTACCTCCTGTCTCCATTTACCACGACAATGATTCATCCTTGAGTTCTTTCGATTAACTTACCCTTTTACCTAATTTTTTATACTAATTGTTTAACTAAAGAGCGTGTAATTTATGATGTGTTGTATGTGATTTAATAAATAAGTCAATTTCTGTAATTTTTGTCGGTATTTCATTCTCACATGAATCGAGCGAAAAACCGAGGTGTATTGCTGTGGAAGGACTTGACATGGAGATTTGTTGAAGTTTGAAGATAATTTACTATGGAACTGAAATACGTGGACCGATTTCTCCTCTTTTCATCTTGTGTGTGATGTTTGACTTTCGTAGAAGAAACTGCTACTGGTCGCGATGGGTCATTCATAAAATTCATTGCTTTACCGCGTATTTCATAAAATTTCAGAATACATTTTTCGATTTTTCTTTTCAAATTTCAATTCCAGCAAAGTGCAGTGCAAAGTACATGATTACATGAAGTATCGTAGTTGCTTGCTGCAAATTTTGGACAACCCTGACGGAACGAAAAACTTGCTATTTTCACATACAATGCATACAATCATCTTTTTAAGTTTTTTTAAGTTGATCGTTGATCATCCAAACTTGTGAAACTTTATAGGAATTATCATTTTCAGTAAACTTCAAAATTTTAAAATCTGATCGTACATAATTTTATTTGTTCTGCATGTCTTTGCTAATCAAGTTTAAAAATTCAATTTAAATACAAAATGTTCAAATGGTGGGTAAATAGCTATGTTGGAGCATTTATAAACACTAAACAGAGACCGAGAGAGTGTTTCGTGTTTATTTGTTGTAGTGTAGTAGTCGGAGGATTCTTGTGGACTCGAGAGAAAGCTTCGGTACTTCGGGTATTCGATTATTGATTTTGGGTATTATTTAAATCGGTATATTCTTCTAATTATTTATGGTTGATTAGTATCAAGTAAGTGTCATGAACTTTATGAAACTACTCTAGATAATTCGAAATATTGCCCTGTAATTTTTCATTATCGATGCAGTTGATCGAAAGTCGAGTGTTATGTTTACATCTGATTAGTTTTCTTGTGGTTTTCAAAGTATGATAAAGTTTTCTGAGGTAGCATAAATTTTATCCGCTTTTTACAAAATTTTAGTAAGTATAATGTATAAGTCTTGATGTTTTTCACATCTGAAATGATCCGATGCGGTTATAGTTGAGGCGAAGAGAAATTGTGTAGATGTGTGTTGAAGAAATTTCACTTTTTGTCCCACTTTATTTTTACGCGGGTTGCATGTTCAATACGTTTACATTTCTTTTTTTCTAAAACCGACACGTTTTCATTATTCTAGTAACGTTATGATACGCGTGAAAAATGGACGATGAAATTCAAGAAACAGTCGAAGCTATACTGGGTAAAGATGTTAAAGTAATTGACTGCGAGAAAAAATCAACTATTAAAGAGGAAGAAGTTCTACTTATCAACGGTTGTCCTGTAACACTCGACGGCGAAGATGGTGCCGCAATTAAAGAAGCTCTGTTGAGAGGTAACATTCCAAACTGTCATTCGCTCAATCAGATTCTGGTTCGAGTGGGCATACTAAAAGCGCCAGTCAAGTTGGAGACGAATTTGAGCGTGAAATCTAACGTGGTTACTCGAGAAGAAGTGACGGTAGCCAAAGGAGGCCAAGTAGTCGACGAACGTTCCAGAGAAACGAAAGAGGATAACTTTTACACTAGTAATACCAGTGAAATATGGGAGCCCATTGGTATCATATCGAATGATAACCTTTCTTCCATCAATTCTACTAGTAAAGATTTCTCATCTTTGTTGTCTACGCCGGTCACGTTTCCTAAAAATACCGCCAATTCTTCTGTCAAGTCTACCTGCGATTCAGGTAATTCGTCTATAGACGTCACAGATTCACCTCAAGAACAATGTTCTCGTTTAAACGCTCCTAAAAAGTATCAAGAAACCAAGATGACTTCGGTATCGAAAAAATTCTCAACCGATTCCGAAGATAAAACTGATTTCGTTTATTCTACAAATACCGTTAGTGGTGCTAATTTGAAAGACGCATCCGCCGTACATGTCCTACCGCTGGGCCCTGCTGCCAAAAGCACTTCTGGCGGGAGTAATCCTTCATCGGTGAGATGATCTTATTTTTACTGACCGAATGACGTTTCCAGTATCTCGTTAATTTTATTCGTTTGTTTTCCAAATTACAGGGATTGGTTTTCCGCGATGGTACTTTGGTGTCTGGAAGCTTAGACGCGTTGATACGTCATTTAATACCATCGGTCGACTACTACCCCGATAAAGAATTCATCTTTGCGTTCCTATTGACTTCGCGGTTATTCATGAAACCGAACGAACTAATGGATAAAATCGTCTATTTTTGTGATATCGAATATAACTTCAACAGTAAACATCCTCAGAACAAGGTAGTCGAACGTTGTTCTCTTCATGCTTAGCTGAAACGCAATCGATCTTTACTAACCTCGTTACGTATTTTGACTATTGCAGGAAAAACTGGCGCAATTTAAACCTCGTTTGGTTCAATTAATGGGAGACTGGATCGAGTCGTTTCCGTACGATTTTCGCGACGATAAACTAATGACGCATGTGCGAGCCGTAATGCAGAGATGCGTTAACATTAATCCGGACCTTTTACGCAAAGTTTCAACTTTAGTTGGAAACCTTTTGGAACGTTTGACAAATTTAGAACACTACGAAGAATTTTTGCAAGAAGTTGATCAAAATTCCGTCAAACAATCTGTTGAAATTCTGCCTCCAGTGAGTAGAATATAATCATATTTCGAAGGCACGATTTACAAATATTCAAGCGTCGTATTTTTCACAGGTGAATGTTGTCGAATTGTGCGCAGAACCTAAAATCCTGGCGCAGCAATTGTGCCACATTGAACTAGAACGATTATCTTACATCGGTCCTGAAGAATTCGTTCAAACGTTCGCCCAAGAACATTCTAATAGCGGCGAAAAATGTAAAGACGCGAAAAAAACGTGTAACTTGGAGTCGTATGTGCAGTGGTTTAATAGACTAAGTTATTTAGTCGGATCGGAAATTTGTCGAGTTAGTTATCGTTTTGTTTCCGGTCGTCGTTATCGTTTCCTTTACCGGCTAGTAATTTGTGTTTGTTTTTTTTTTCTGTAGCATGTCAAGAAGAAGTCTAGAATAAAAGCGGTCGAGTATTGGGTTGAAGTAGCCAGAGAAAGTTTCAACATTGGTAATTTCAATTCCCTAATGGCCATCATTGCTGGCTTAAATTTATCTCCAGTGGCTAGATTAAAAAAAACGGTAATTATTCAACGATCACCTTTCTTGACGAAATTTTTTTTTATGTCAACAAATTAATACGACTGTTTTTTTTTTTGGCAGTGGGCGAAAGTGCAATCGGCCAAATTTTCAATCTTAGAACACCAAATGAATCCTACCTCTAATTTTAGTAGCTATAGATCAACGTTAAAAGCGGCTATGTGGCGATCGACTGGCAATAATGTCCAACACCAATGTCTAGTTATTCCATTTTTCTCGCTTTTGATCAAAGATATTTATTTCTTGAATGAAGGTTGCGCCAACAGGTAATGTACCAGCTATAAATTGTCTTGACTGTTATTCAAGTACGCTATCACTAATCTATCCGACAACTGGTCTAGATTGCCCAATGGTCATGTAAATTTCGAAAAATTCTGGCAATTATCGCAGCAAATTTCCGAATTTATAAAGTGGAAACAAACGGTGTGCCCGTTTGAGAAGAATCTACATATTATTACATTCCTACAAGCTAGTCCAGTTTTATCCGAGAAAGGTAATTATAACACTCGACGTACTCTTCACTGTAAAATGCTTCTTACTATTTCCTCCCTTTTTTTATTTTCAGCATTATCATTAGTATCTTTTGAATGCGAACCGCCAGAAAATAGTCATGAAAAGGAACAGTACAAGCAATTAAAGTAGGTAGAAATATTCAATTTTTTGAAAAAAAAACACACACACACACATTCTCATTGGTAGATAATTTTGTACGATGTTTCGCAGAAATGGAGAAACATGATTTAACCAAGATATCATTCTCGATTCCGATATTGAAACATGCAGTATTTTCAACCTATTCCAAGCATCATTCTCATTCTATTGATTGGTTTCGTAATGGTAATCGAGTGAAACTTTCAATTCGACAAAATATATCTAGAATTCGTGTTAAGTACTTGGTTAATTGATCTCTCTCTATAAGGTTGTTATTTAATTAGGCGCTTTTTATGTAATAAATTTAGCGTAACTAGCCTGCAAATTTGCCATTTTTAACATTTACCACAAAATTTCTAATATTTTTTGCGTATTATCTTGTTCCATTTATCGACAATTCAACGCTTGTTCCTGTTTTTACATTCGTTTTTTTTTTTTTATTACTATTATTTATTATTGCTTCGAATTAGTAATTTTTTTTTAATTTCCTTTTTTTGTTATTTTAATCATAATTCGCTGATGAATGACGAAAGAGGTGGTTAGATTTTCATGACTATGGAAATGAAACTACATTTTTACGTATAACTGCCAATTTGAAAACATCATCGGTTGTCATTGGCCTAAATGATGCTTTAATAATGCTTAATCTTTATTATTAACTTTATCGTTTTAACCGTAACGAAAAGTTTACGAGTGAGTAAAGTTTTTTTTTACTTTTTTACTTAATTTTTGCAAATTGTGTAAGTTTTATTGTTTTAATGTGATAAAACCTTTTTTTTTTTTTTTGTTTTTTTGTTTTATGATTTTTCCACAAAATGCTGATCCATTTTTGATTGCATTCAGTATTATTAGTTCGGCTGATGTGTGGTAACACTGAAGTTGATTATGATTCTAAACATTGTTTTAATATTTTTCGCTCGCCGAAGTTTGAATTTATTTATATTCTAAATTGTAGGTGCCTGTATAAGTTTATCGAGTGACTGTTTCATCGTTGGCGAAGCATTTACTCAGTTTTTAATACCGCTGATTTTTTTGTTTTTCGAGACGTATCTAAATGACTAGGTACTTCACGGTATCAGTTTGTATTTTTGATGCTTCGGTTATACTTCTTAATTCGTTATAATTTTGAAACTTCGAAGGTACTGAAATTGTTACATTCCAAGTTGATCGAATCGATCAGAAAGTCGGGTTGCGGTAAGTTCCTAAAATTAGAATTTCAGTCTGACGAAGTTTTCTGCGAAGAACAAAACGATATTTTATTCAACAATTCATTTTATTGATACAACAGTGACATTCGGCGGCAGTCCCATCAATTTATTTAGGAAACAGCATGGAATGCAGGAGTAGTATCTCGTTTTAATTTTTTTCGATTACCTGCTCTGTAAAAACTATAAGAAATAGTCTTCAAACTAACAATTTTTGAACACGAATGCACTTTTTGTGCTTGATTAAAAAAGAAAAAAAAGGTAAAGTTGCATGCTTTCTGGTTTGTTGGTTGGGACTACCGCTGATAACATTGATAATTACATAACGATAATGTAACTATTATAAATTTAAGTTTCATCGGTAAGATTTTTGCTGGAAGAGTAATACTAATATTAAAGTTACCGTTCATTATAGTTAACATGATTATTATGCGAAGAGTAATCTACATAGTTGTGAATTAAAACTCATCGACCGCCTCTGTAATTAACAATAATTATGTATAATATTTTATACGTAATTATATGTACGTATTTGGTTAAGTAAATTAAAAATACAGAAATTTACGAAGTAAGATATGTGGATTGATTTGCGTTATCGGTTTCATTATTCCAAGTAAAATAGGTAGATCAACTTTGCGTGAAGCTCGCAAAACGCTCAGAACTGATAGGTATACTCTCCCAAGATGAAATTTGGAGGATGGTTGCAGATATTTGGTTTGGTAAAAGAAACATTTATAATGTAAATAAAATAAAAGGTAACTACATTGGGAAAAATTTTGAAACCACACAATTAAGTATTAGGTACGTAACGAAGAATGCAAGTTATATATTACAAGTAGGAAAAAGTCGTGATTTTTGAAATCAATTTTGTAACGAAAAACGATCACTTTATTTATGATATGTAGTCATTGATGTAATTTATAATTGACATCGCAGTTCGGAAGGTTCATTATCATTGTACGTTACTTGAAACATTTTCCTAAATCAACTACCTTCTAAAGTTTCAAAACAAATAACTGGTTTCTGGTAAATTACACATCTGGTAACATTCGAATAGTAGCAAAGCTTTAGAAGCTTTTTGGTAATAAATTCTTATCAAAGTACATAGGTATAGTTATAAATAATATAAACTAACAAACATTAGGTAAAGGTAGGTAGGTTTTCAATTTGAGGTAAACAGTAAACGGTAAACACTTGAAACACACAATATAAGCCTTTTTGTTAACAACCAAAATCACTAATCTATATCACCGTATTGGTAATTTTTAGTTTCTGTCGATTAAAAGATCCTTCATCGATAATAAACTTTCTTTTAAACGCTCGGTAAAACGATTTGTACTAGTACCTCCGTTGGAGTAGAATGAAGATACGCAGAATATTATGCTATCTTCCTTCAAATTGTAAGACGCTCCGTAGCCATCAGGAACGACGGGACCGTAGCCCATAAATGAGTTGGTTTTTGTTGTCACCTATGCCAATATAATATAGGGTGAATGAACAGATGAAATTATAGGCCAACTAAACGAGTTCTACTGCCATAGGTACCTGGCTAGTTGACAAAGAGAAGTGATTAGCGATGGCGAATGCTTCATCCTCGAAAATATCAGCATTGATGAAATAATCTTTTGCAGTTTGTCTCAATCCCAGCAGATGAATATCGATTCCTTGACCGGTTATATTTTCGCAGATGATTTCGACCTGTTTTCTCATCGCTTTATCGAAAAGCTGCAGTTTTTTTTCATACTGTGAGATGTTATAGGCACATAGGTAGGCATGTGTTATCTACATGTGAAATGATTTCGATCTAAGATAGAGTAGGTAAGACTGAGTTTTACGAACCGATGAAGCGTTGGATAAACGACGCGGTCTCGACAAATCTGTGTACTTGTATTCGGAACTTTGATCGTGCATTGCAGAAACCCACTCAAGTGCTTCCATCGTAGCAGCCCTTATGCAATCAACTCGGCCCAAGAGAAATCTGCGAGTTGATGCACTTTCATACGTAGCGCATAACCTACCGTGTAACCTGAAGTAAAATGAATTTTACACATTGAATATTTTTACGCTCGATTTTATGCAGAAAATAAAAATGAAAATAGGTATGTACTTGTAGTAAGTAAGTTGAAGAGCTAATTGAACATATCCATCTGGACTCACTTTACACGATTTTATGAAATTCTTTCCGTACAAGTTGAAACGATAAACATTGAAATCAAGATCTTGAATACAACTGTGAATAAATTGATGGTAAATTATACACATACCTACACTGTCGTAAGCTATCGATCAAAGTGTTTTAACCAAGTGAGTAGGCAATGTATAGTAACACTAACTTGTCGATGTGTTCTTTGGCGGAATAAATTTCTTTTTCAATGTTTCTGCTAAGATTCCAAGTTAATTTTTCGGGAATGATTTTCGATTCACTCGGTTCGTTTATGGTTCCTAGATCGTCACAACTTTTCAACATTGATTCGACGGCATTGATCACTGCTACTCCTTCGGCTGGTGAGTGCTCGTAGCATAAACCACTCACACCATCTGAACCGATCACCAACTGAAACCAAAATATCACTTGTTAGTGTTGTTAGAACATGCAACTCAACTCAAATCAAGACGTACCAATTAGTATCTCTATGTAACTAATCAAATATTTCGAAATTCATTCATTAGTTAAGCATAATTTTTATTATTTTTTCGTTTGTGAAATAGGTTGAACTCGGTTGAATTTTTTATTGAAATTAATTAACATTCTAACATAGTTATAATACTGCTTTAATAGTTACTATACTAATGATCACTTCGGTGGTGCAATTTTGTGGACCCTTTCATTCTAGTTCTAGCGAACACATTTTTTAATTTCTATTTCATAAACAGATTCAGTAAATTTTTGTAATATGTTCAAGGAATTCAGATTCAGAATCAGAATGATAAAATATTCTGATCTTCCTTAAGATTTAGTAAACATAATTCTATTATTTTATTTATTTCATCAAAGAAAATGATGAGAACTATGAAATTAAATTATTATGAATTTTGAATTGAAGTTACAAAGGTTTGAAAGGTTTGAAAGGTTACATTACAAACAGGAACCTGTAACCCTGTGGGAACCACTTGATTTTAAGCGATACTGTTTAGATACTCTTCACCCCCTCCTAACGCTACGTTGCAATTGCAAGGGCAACCAAACCAGTCAAACTTTGTCAAACAAGCGTACGTGGTTTCTGGTTTTCGTGCGCGGTTTGTGATCGTGAATTTTGAAGTAAATTTTCGACTCCTTAACGTGTAAAAACGTTTGAATTGCGATAATTAATAATGAATGTTTTACTAACTTGTATAGTTTTTTCAAACCAACGGTTGCCAGTGTTAGCACACGATCCGCCTCCGTGTATCATTTGGTGAGCCATGTTTGTTTCATCTCGAGTAGCCGTTTTGAAGCCGATGTTTTCGTAATTGTATTTGCTGTTGAAGGAAGATTTCAGTTCTTTCAGATCGAAACAAATGATCAGCATACATTTTTCGATAAATGACGCGTTTCTGTGGTTCGTTTCGTCTGGAATGATGAATGCACGTGTGATTTGTAAAGGCATTTATTTTTATCAACTTGGCTTCGTGAGTTTAGTTTAATCTTCTTTTTGTTGAGTGCTAGTTTTATATCAATTTTCACGTATTGCGTGCGTTACCTGTCACTAGTTGTTCGCGAATCGTAGCCCATTTATCGCGTTTCAATCCGGTCAATATTCCAACCGGGGTTGGATTGGATTTCTTGTCGAGATTCTCCTTGATGATGTATAACATCTGGGACATTATTTCGTTTTCGGTCAGCACATCCGCATTTTTACCAGTTGTCAAGTGTATAACGTAAAACTGTAATATTTCATCTCGGTTAAAAAGTGATCGGTTTCAGACTGAGGTTTGATATGGTGGTATATCTCATCTCGCTACCTGTTCGTTACAGATGACGATAATATGCGGTCGAAACTTGGTGAATTCGGTTTCCGATTTCATTAACGAATCTTTGGTAATTCCCGGCATCCTGTACGATGTGAAAATCCGGTAGTATTGAGCCATACATAACGGTTGAGTTTTGCCATGCGATGTCACCGTCTCCGTTTCAATTTCGTTCCTGCAGGTAGATAAGACTTAACTCATGTAGTTTTCTCATTTTGAAGTTAGTGTCTAATTTATAATTTACTACGACTGCGTTAGAATTACTTGTCGAGCATCTCCTTGAATGCCATCGCCGAAGTTACCATCCTCGCCGCGTATTGAGCCATTTGCAAAGGACCGAATATGTCGGCGTTGTGACGTAGAGGAAACACCATTCCGGGATTAGAATTTATCGGCAGGGCTATCTGGTTATTCAAATACATGTCGTCTAGCCACCAATCGTACGCCTAGAAATGAACATGTATAAATGATGAAGGTTTACCCAATCGTACGTGCGATTACGATTAATGAGTATTTCCAACTGTTTTTACAGTCAGATCAGTGTATAGTAGGGTGGCCCTTATCTATACTTGATGGCAAAAAAAATTCGAATTTTTTTTCGGACCCCCCCCCCCCGTGGATTGGTGCCACTACGTGAGAAAACCCCCCA
>FIZT01008381.1:0-31822 GCA_900065295.1 Paracoccus marginatus
CGCAAAATATTTTTTAGTTGAACATTTTATCTCCATAGATGGTGCCTCAGGCCAGGAGGAGCCTTCTACACAAAGTACCAAGTCAAGTCAAATTGGCACTTTCAAGGTTTTGCACTTTAAGAGACGATTTACTCTTATTCTGTTTGTAATTGATGTTAACTACTTGCCGAGAGAGAAAAGTTTTCAAAAGCTGAAATTAATCGGGTTAGTAACATTTATTCTTTCATTCATACGTATGTATACATTATTGACTCTTGTTATACAAGAATACATTAAACTTTTTCGTTTAGTTGTGAAGATCTTCCTTTTAAAAATCTAACATAATTTAGGAGATAAATTCTTCGTTAAAGTGGTACTGATGAATACATAGTTCTCCTCATATTTTGAAGATGAAATTCGTAAACTGTAATGATGAATCGTTTCAACTAGGTAGATTAAGTAGATCACGGATTTCTCACGAACAAAAAAATCGTATTTGAACGGTTTTAAATTTAGTTTCGACACCGTATATAAAATTTTGTATAATTTATGATGTGAAGATGCAACAAATTCGGTTTCTACATTCAGAGATAGATTCGTAACAAACATGAATTTTGATAGAAGACTAGATTTGTTATTTCTGGAGTGCAGATCGTGTTCGAACTTCGTCTATGATCAAGTACCTGAAGTATTAAATTTATGATAATTATTTGTTCCAGCGTGAATATGCATTCGCCGGACAACGCGTATCAGTTTCGCTCTTCAGTCAAGGTTCCAAGACCGAAATGCCAGAACCCATATCTTATTTTGTGATATGACGCAGAAAAGGTACCTACCCTATAAAAATTGAAAAAAATTTACTCGTATAATACCTATTCGTATAAGTCGGCTGCGCAGTCATACGCATTCCTTTTCGTAGTAGGTATGTACCTACCTACTACGTTGTATATTCGTCGTTTACTGTCTACTTGCTGTCTAATGTCTACTGTCTAACATAAGTTGCATACTCTTCGTCTCAAAGGTAATGAATTAACGATTGATGCGCGATTAAAAAACATTTTTTAAAAAATCAGTGGATAGTGGATATGTCAAACAATTTTTATTCGGTGAAAAATAATAAATTCAATGATTTAACTACACTGCAATTGACTGTACTGCAGTCTCGGCGTCAGAGAAACATTTGTCAATATTAATCGGAATCGAAGTCGGTACATTTACGAATTTGGTAGGATCAAAACCAAGATTCGTCAATTCTCTATCAATTTCTTCTTTTAATCCATCGATTAGATTTTCTTTTACTACATGTTCAGCGTAAGCAACCCAAGCAGCTAAACAAAAAACAAAACATAGGTATCAAAGTAGAATTATTTCGCTACAGATTCAATCATGGCAAATTCGTGCGCATGAAGAAAGTATAAGTATAAATTTAAAATTACCATTCTTGAGGCATGACGCATAAATAGCATAGGCTAAATCTTCACCGTATTTCAGAGTAGTAATCATGGTTTCTGAAACATAAAAATAATTTTTTAAATAAAAGTAAAAATGTACAGAAATGTAGCTCAGTTGAAACATATTTTTATACCTTCAAGATCAGTTACTGTTTTAGGAATCGATGAAATTACGCTTGGCTCGCCTTTATCGTCGATAAGAACCACTGAAAATAATAAACAGATTATCAAATTTGTATTCTTTAGATTCATTTTGAACCTACTGCAGTGCGTCATGCCAAAATTTTAATGTAGCACATATTTACTTTGATCAACTTTAGCTTTGAAAATGTGATATTTTTCATCTTGCAATTCAGCTGATTGTGTATAGCACATGACATTATTAGTGCTGTGAATAATTTATAAAATTGAAAACAATAAACGAAGAAAATGAAAATGAAGATGATAATATCCTTACGCTTTATTATAGGCAGCCATTTTCACAACTTTACTACCGTCTGGATTTATTTGCACATAGATTTCCGTTCCTTCGCAAGAATCGATAACATAACCTGGTAGTGTACGAAGGGAAAAGAAAAAAAACTACTGAGTAAGCATACAAGTAAATAGGTACCTAATTGAATCGCCTTATGAATAAACCTTACTCAAAGGACTGCATAAATTGTTTGGAGCAGTCGGATCTACAGCCGCTGTATACGGTAATGTCATAATTCTACCAACGTATAATTTAAACGTCTCCTGAAAGTAGGTAATTTAATCATCATAGTTTTCCTTTTCAATTTCCATTATTTTTTTATTCGCTGATAGATACTCACCGATGCAGGCATACTATGCGGCTTAAGTGGTAAAGCGGGCAAATCAGTACATAGCGTCTGTTTTGGCCACTCTTCAACTGCAGGCACATCTAAAGGCACTGCACCAAGCAACGACGTGGAAGAAACCAAGACACTAGCGAATAACACGAATCTTTTCATTTTGTCAATTTTAACACACGCTTCTACACGATCACGAAATGTCCAACTTACCACAACGGTGAAAATTCGTACAATTGAATTACACCCCGGAAAACGATTCTTTTATTGAGTGAAAAAATCGTGCAATTAAATATTCAAACGAATTATTCCAATCGAACACCCAAGATCGAAGCATGTTTCAGAATAATTTACTCAACCTACGTTACCTTGTTTATCACACACGAAAAATAACAATTTTGTAAATACCTCGCCGAAATAAATATAAATAGTTCAATTTGGAAAATATTTATTATCACAAACCGTTTACGAAATCTTTTTTTACGTAACGACTGCTTCAAACGCAGCAATATGATATCAACTACCCCGAAAAAAGGGGCACAAAAAATGCAATAAAACGTACGAAAAATCCCGCGAGATTCTAATAACTACGTCCGAACAGGGTGTAATTGAGTGGATGATTCGTACACGCTGGATTGATGCATTTAGCCGATGCGCTGATACTTTTCGGTTGATCGAAAGGTACGCAGAGACTTTTCGCGCCACTGGTAAGCGCTCCTGGTTCGGCGTTGTCTCCTCTGCAATTGTAGAAAAAAATTAGATTAATACGAAAATTGGACAAGTATAATTTTTAATCTCGTTTACAAAAAGAAAACATTACTTGGCGCTGTCTTCTTTGATTTTATCTTCGCATTCAACTTCGCCGCAGAATGGAGATAGGATTACGTTCTTCTCGTTTAATTTCTGCACAAATGTTGGCCAGTCTTCGCACAGAATAGTGTGGCTTTTCAAATCGGCTTCAGCTCTATTGGCAGAATTCTTCAAATTAATGCAAAGTTTCTCGATTAAAACACCTCTAGCCAAAATTCAATTTACTTTTTATACAATGATTGCTGTATCTCTTCTAGTAAATTTCTGATGTGAATTTCGGCCAAGTCTCTCTTCAATGGCACCTTTTCAGCTGTGTCTCTTCTCACGGCGATGAATTGATTTTGCTTCATGTCCTTAGGACCTAGTTCGATTCTCAACGGTACACCCTTCAATTCCCAATGATTGAATTTCCAACCGGACGAGTAGTTGTCGCGCAAATCGCAAAAGACCTTGATACCGGATAATCTGAGAATTTTCTCCAAATCTGTGCATGATTTTTCGAGCGCTTCGCGTTCTTCTTGTTTGAGACTTGACGAGATACCACATGGTACAATGACAACCTGTTTGGAGAAAATGTTTTCGAAATAATTCTCAAGCGGTGATGAGAATTGAGACAGGGTGTCTTCAAAACTCGTCGTAAGTACCTGTATTTTGGCTACTCTTGGAGGTAAAACTAAACCTTTATTGTCACCGTGAACCATAATCATAACACCGATGGTTCGCGTCGTTAATCCCCACGAATTCTGGTAAACGAATTTTTTCTCTTGGGTTTCCGGGTCTTCATATACGATTTCGAACATTTTAGAGAAATTTTGACCTAAATGATGAGAGGTACCTCCCTGGAAGAATAATTAAAATTATATAACCAGCATATTGGAGGATGGCTAGAAGTAGTTCAAATAACAACCACTTACTTGGATTCCTCTTCCACTAGCTGAAATGAAAGCTTCAACAGTTGTCGAGAAATCACTACCGGCGAATTTCTCCTTTTTCGTTTTCTTGCCTTTGATAACTGGCACAGCCAGTAATTCGGTATACACTTTCGAATACAAATCTAGAAAAAAAAAAAAAACAATTAGGCTTCACGCGAAATCATAATTTGTGCATGTTTTTAATCCATGTACCGACCTAAAATGGTATAAACTTCATCTTCAGCTTCTTTTTTCGACGCAAAAGCCGTATGTCCTTCTTGCCAGAGGAATTCTCTAGTTCTGAGGAAAGGTTGCGGATGCTTGAATTCCCATCTCTACATTACACACAAAAGCAGCAGATTGGTAACTCTTGTCGATTCAATAAATGACATCAAATTCAACTCGTTATATCTTACAACGACGTTATTCCATTGATTGAGCCTCAAAGGTAAATCACGATGAGATCTGATCCATTTTGCGTACGCAGGATACATGACAGTCTCACTCGTAGGCCGAATAGCAATCGGTTCTTCTAAATCTGAGTCACCTGATTTCGTAACCCAAGCAACCTACAAGGAAATAACTCGAATAATTTTCAATTCAATATCTAAACACTGAATATCTTCTTTTTCACAAACGTACTTCCGGAGCGAAATCTGCAATATGGGTTTTCTCCTTTTCTAACACGTGTTTCGAGACAAAAATAGGGAAGTAGCATTCGTCTACTCCTAAGCTGGTGATTTGATCGTCAAACCAGGCTCTAATTTCTTTCCAAACAGCGAAAGCCCAAGGTCTAAGAGTATAACATCCGCTTACGTCGTAATATTCGATCATTTCGCCTTTAGTAATGACCTAAAAATCGAACACGAAATTGTAGCAGGAATCTCAAGTTTTTTACTCGCACGAAGGAAGTTTTAATTTACCTGAGTGTACCAATCGGCGAGGTTCTCTTCTTTAACAGCTTCTAAACCGAGTCTAGTTTGTTTTTTTAAGCCACTGGTGGCTGCTTCTGGAGCTGGTTTTTTAGGTTCAGACTGTGAAAAAAAAGAGAAATACTTTTATACTCGAAAAGAATGAAAAATCTTAAACAAATCTGAACTAGAACTTACCTGCTTGGGAGCAGCTTTTTTTTTTGCCGGAGCGGCAGCTTTGGCAGGAGCTGGAGTAGATTTTTCTGCTGACAAAGTGGCTAAGTTGATATTAGGAGTCCACTTGGCACCGGTAGCTGCTTCAAATTTAGCTTTCAATTCCAATAAGTTTGCTATTTCTTTTTTTAAAACCTAAAAAAAATTGAAATGTAAATCGCCGTAATATTTCGAATCATTATTTCTTTTAATAATTAAGCTTACGTTTGGAGGTGTTTGCTTATCAGCCTTCAATGTTCGAACTTTATCTCCCTGTTCGACGATCTTATCGTGAATATCCTGCCCAGGACTTTGAGCCATTTTTGCGCTAGTAGGTGGGTCAGCAGCCTTGGTTACAGAATTATTTGCCTTAGGAGGTAGTTTACTATCGGGAGGCGTATACTCTGACCCAGATACTTCTTTATATTCGACTTTTAGAGCTTTCAAAGTTTTCACCTCTGAGTCGATGACATCTTTGGCAGCTTTATCCGTTTTCAATTGCCTGACTCGATTACCTTGATCGGTTACTTTGTTGTAAACCGTTTGAATGTACTGATTGTAGTAGTCGTTGATGTCGATCCCTGGTTGTTGACTCCACTGTTTGCCGGTCGCTGCTCGGTATTTTTCTTTGAGATCGGCCAACGTCGTTACTTCGGTATTGATACGGTTTTTGTCCACTTTGCAAGCTTGCATGTGACGTATTTTACTCGTTTGGAAACATACCTTATGGTAGAGATCGTCTTCCGATTCGAATACGCCTGAAATATTGATTAAATTCGTCAGTAGGTGAACTTCGAATGACTTATATTGAGAGTCTGTAAAATGAAATTACATTCGGCGGGAGGAGCGGTCGGTTTAATCGGTTCGGTAACTTTGGAAACACCGGCACTGGCGGGAATAATCTGCTCTAAGGTGATATTTGGTTTCCACTCCTGATTGGTAACTTGTTTGAAGTTTTTCTTTAGTTGTTTTAGAATTTCAACTTGCTCGTCGATTAATTTCTAAAAGATAAACGGATTTATAAGAATCCTCTTGAGATAGAAGAAACAAACATTTTATTCATTTTTTATCGATGTTAATACCTTTTCTTTGCCTTCGCTTTTCAGCGTACGAACACGTTCGCCTTGCTCTTTGATAGATTGTAAAATTCCAGCAACTTCTTGAGTATTTACCGAAGTTTCGGCAGGTTTTTCAGAGCTAAATGACACGTCAGCGAAGCCCAATTGTTCGAGAGTTATACCTTGTTTCCACTCAACGTTTGTCAAAACTTTGAAAGATTTTTTAAGCTGAATTAATGTACCAACTTCGTCTTCTATTACGCTCTATCATTAAAAAAAAAAAAAAAAAAAAGGTATAAATGAGCACGCTATTTGTGGTCAGAAATAATGTAAATGCGAATCCTACTTTTTCCACTTGTTTATCGCTTTTCAATTTTCTGACACGGTCGCCTTGGCCTTTAATAGCATCTAAAAGTTTGGCTGCTTCTTGGGCGATTCCAGCATCGACATCACCAGCAATCTAATTCGAAAATTAAAATATTCGATGAATACGACGAAAAAAGAAATAAATAACGCGGTCAACTTATTTCGCACACGTTTCAACTAGGTTTTAACTCGTGTCCGTTATCATTATTCTGTGACTACGACCACAATGAAACGGACTCTATTCGTCATACCCACTCTTCTAGTACACTACGATACCGAACAAGAAACTGGTTAGACTACTTTCACTTTCAATGCAATTATTTCGTATACGAAAAATGTAACGTGAAATTATTTCGACCGAATTGAACTGCCTTCGCACTAATACTGAATAAATAGAATTACTCGCAATACGTACAAATTACTACGTCATCTATTTATTGCGCGATGGTTAATTAATTTAGTACTCAAATTACACGCGAATGATTATCGAACTGTTCAATCATAATCACCGAAATTTTTTGAATTTTTACCTAAAGATGAATAGACTTCGCGCGTTAAAAGGATAGAAAAATAAATTTCATTACCTTTCCAACATCCTTCTTCTTTTTCTCTTGGGCTTTTGATTTTTCCGATTTCTCCTGTCGAACTGCTTCTTTCTTGGAGAGAGCAGTGATGGGATTTTCTTTAGAATGACCGTCGGGTACGAAGAACAGCAAGATCGGCGATTCGCATCCAGTGTGTACGCTTTTCAAAAATAATATTCCATTTAGACGACTCGACAAAATCATAACGTGCGAATTTCTGAAAAATTTATACCTCGTTGGCTTGTATTCTTGGTCACAAATGTAGAATCCTCTCCTTTGCAGTTGGATAATGTCTCCTTTTTTAACATGAATGAGTTCAGGATCACCCAACATGGTTCTTTCGATCTGAAATAACAATAAAAATGATCATGCATATCTCGTTCGATTGTGAAAATATTGCAATTGTACTTAATTATTTTTCAATAGATACTCACTTTGGTATTCAGATTGATAAACTTTTTAAAGTCGTCATCTTTACCTAAAACCGGCTTCGAAATGATATGATCGAAATAGACGCAAACGCAAGGCACAAATGGAGCTTGTTCAACGTCTGCAAGCCAAGTCAATTTGAGTGTTTTTTTGAAATCTGTATTGGATAAATTTTCTTCGGCTTCGACGCTCGTTATTTTTTGCCCATCTCTGAAAAAAAAAAAATAAAAATGCAATAAGAATAAAATATAGCGATCGAAAAACTAGCTGAATGATTCACGAAATAATACCAACTTGTTGATTTTTTTAATCATTAAATTTCCCCAATTGATAAAGGTGGCGTTTTCGTTCTCTTTTAATTCTTCGGCATCGATGTAGTCGATTAAAATTCGGTTATGTTTCCATATAGACTTTTTACCAACTTCTTCATTTTTAGGATGTTTAGGTACTTGGACTTTTTCAGTTTTTACATTTTTCACTATCACTGGAACGGTTCCTTGAGATTCGAGCGCGTTGTAACGCGGAGCTATAGGATCGATAACCTGATATCAAAAGATACGTTGAATAAGCAGCTTGATTAAAATTTTACTCGAGAAAACACAAGTCTTACTTTTTTATTGAAGGCCCAGATTTTATCCCATTCCATACTGACAACAGATCTCGAGGATCCCTGAGCAATAATAAACTGTTTCAAACCGGTTACAGTCATACCGTGACGTAAAATACCGCGTACTGTGGGGAATCGAGCATCATCCCTGAAATATAAAAATTTGAAACCGAGAAAATAGGGTAGAATTGAGTTTTGACAAACGTTTTCGGGCGTACCATCCGTCTACGTATCCTTCTTCGACAAACCAGGTTAGTTTACGCTTCGATAATACCGTATTTGTCATGTTTAATCGACTGTACTCCCAAATATACGGTTTTCGAAGTTTCAACGCGTCTATGAACCAGTAAAACTGATCGTCGCGGTCGTGGTACTCGGTGGTTCTCAAACAGTGTGTGACTCCTTCGATGCTGTCGACGATTGGACAAGCGAAATCGTACGTTGGATAGACTCTATGGAAAAATAATGTTTTAAAAACGGTTTTTACAAAATCTACCTACACCGATTTTGCAGAAATTACGACTCACTTGTATTTATTTCCCGTCTTAGGATGAGTTTCATTTTTACAACGGTAAATAGTAGGATCTCTCAAGCATCCGTTATCCGACGCCATGTCGATTTTAGCACGAACGCAACAAGTTTGACCGTATTCGGTTCCTTTTTGCATTTCTCGCCACATTAAGAAATTTTTCTCGACGCCTGAAAAAAAATCACGATTAATTAAAATAAAAAATACACAAATCCGAGGTCCGGTATTGGGAACGTACTGTTGTTCCTATTCTTTGATTCTACTCGTTGATCTCGTTCTTGTTTCATAACTTCGGGGTCGGTGTCGTCGACGTAAGCTTTACCCTCGTGGAGGAGTTGTTCACAAAATTCCAACATTTTATCGAAGTAATCCGACGTATGAGTGAATATATCCGGTTTTATTTGTAGCAACTCTACATCTTCGAGAATTACCTAATAAAAATTGAAATAAGTTAAGGTGTTTTTTTATTCTCTTTTCTCGCAGGTCTAGAGTGATTTCAATGAGAAATACGAACCTTCTCGAAGTTTACTTTTTCCTTGGCAGGATTAGTGTCGTCAAATCGCATGATGAATTTACCTTCAAATTTTTCTTGATAATACTGATTGAGCAAAGCAGCTTTAGCATGACCGATGTGTAAATACCTGAAATATGAAGTTTTTATATAGCCGATTCAATTGACGATTAACCGAAAGTAAATACGAATAAAATTAGATAACCTTACCCACTAGCTTCAGGAGGAAATCTGACCACAACTTTGCCCATTTCGGCGCCAGGAAGTTCGACAAATTTTCCTTCTTCTTTTCGTTCATTAGATACGCCACCGGCGGGATTTTTACTCGCAAGTTGTTCCATATTTTTCTTTATTTCGACTGGTAACGAATCAAAGCACTCTTCAACACATTGGTGAGATTCAATAAACGAAAACCAGCGACGAACGTGAACAAACTCGTTGTCTCCGATTTTATTCAAGAGTTGATTTCCTGTGACAGAATAGCGATGTTTAAAAAAAAAACTTGTTAAAAATGAGTAATTCGTAAGATGAAACTATACTCACCAAATAAAACAGACCACAGAAAAATATCGGCAATTGTGAGAGCTTCTCCAACTAAATAAGTCACCGTTTGCAGTTGTTTATCTAAGTACTTGATATTTTGCAGAAACTTTTGACTATTTTCAACAGGTCCAATTGCGAAAGATAACCAATGATCGACCTACGGCAAACATTACACAAGCACGTGACAGTGAATAATGCACAACAGCAGAGAATAATAGGCTAAAAACTCGAGCTACTCGAACACCATTATCGCTTAAACAAAACCAACATGAAATACCTCAATGTATTGGAATGTAGATGCTCCATATAATTTGTAGTCAGGGAATAACCTGGCTAAATAGCGACAAATGGAAACGTCAGAATTGAATACAATATCATCAAACACTAACTTTGTTTCTTGGCTCCATTGAACATCTACTTTCTTTGATGATTTTATATATTTAGTTATTATCAAGGACGCTGAAACACCATTATTGTATCGATGTTAAACGTATAACAACTTATCATTTAGTGTTAATGTGTTAGTTACAAAAGCCAACATTCACATCATTTACATCATCTTACCAAGTGGTACTTCGGATAAACTAGCCGTTAACTTCATATTTGACGAAATAACAAAAGCCACGTTGAAACTACCGATCGATAGATATTAGTTACACTGAATTGAAGCAATGTGCGATCCGCAGCTGTTCTTTATGCCCACACAAATTCAACGTAATGATAATTGTGACGAGAAGTGACACTGGTCATTCCGGCCGCATCATGTGTTTTGTGTTAGCTCAGGTTCGTCGGGTAAGCTTTTATGAGTGTTATGCTGAATCGAAGTCTGTGAAATGTAGTTTTGAAGAACCACAAATTAGCTAAAATGAATTTGGATCAATATCACTACACAAATATAATAAGTTGACGAATTTAGTCGGCAAGAATGATTTTTTCTTTATCAAATTTTGATCATGATGAAATTGGGGAGAGGGAAGGGTGAGCAGGGAACGCGTTTGACAAAAGTTACATTCGCAGTCAAGCGATGCCAAGTTTAATATTCATAAAAATTTAGTTTTTTTTTTATTAGGTATTGATGATAACTGATAAGAGAGATAACATTTGATAAGGAAACGACGCATAGCGTAGAATTACAACGCAAAACGTACGTACTGTTTTAGTGACAGTGACTTAAATGATCAGAATATGTTGATTTTCCGCAAAAATTCTAACAATTTCATCAAATTTTTCAACTATGATGTAACATGAGAAAGTAATATTCTTGAAACATGAGCACCGAAGTCGAACAAATCATCAAACCTTTCTTGAAAAACTTTCAAGTTCACCCGTCATCAGTCACCGGGTTTTTGAATTTGAACGATCTAGACGACTTTTTAGATACTTTGAAAGCATGCGGGTTTTCATTCTATAAACGAAACAGTGTTATTTACGAAGCTTCTAAAAGATATAAATCATGTAAGTCGTAATACTCGTCCTACTTCCAAGCACACTAGCTTTTCATAACTAACTTCAAAATCGTCTCATGATTTCAGCAAAAATTAGATTCTCTTATGGCACAAAAATTCCATTTTTGGGTTCGCCGTTCATGATAAATAAAACCGTTTACATGCGATGTTCTCAAGACAGCGAGTACAAACCATACGTGGAAAAAATGGTTAGTTTTCCTATGGTTTTTTTCTATTCACTACAAGGAGAAAACTAAAATTATTTCATGAAGTTACGTTGTTGTTTATAGAATGAAGAAGTACCTCCTCGCAAAAAAAGAACTGTGGTACAACCTACCAAAAAAATAGGATGCAAAGCGTTTTTAAATATCACCTACATTTCACTTTTTCGGAGCATCGAAGTGAAAAACTTCAAAACCGATAAAAGAGAAGTAATGTTTTTATGCCAAAATTTTCATTAAACATTCTAGGCTGTGAAACTACAATTTTGTATTATTTCTAGGCGTCTGAAAAAATTAAGCAAAACTTTGCTGAATGCTCCAAAGATATTGAAACTCGTTTGTTAATCGAATTGTCTTCTAGTGAAAAACACAACCATCCTCCGACGACTGAGGATCAAATCATTCATCCGTCATTAAAAGCTGAAATCTATAGATTGGTGGCTTGCGATATCAAAACCACCTGCTCGATAAAGTCCCACTTATTTGAAATGGTTGAAAGGATGATCCTCGAAAACAAAATCCCTAAACCGAACGAAAACAATCATTGCTTCTACCCACCAAACGAGGTAATCAGATATCACGTAAACATGGCGAAAGTTTCATTACGGAAGGAAAACTTAGACGAAGCGGTTTTGGCAGAACTTATTAATTCTTGGAAAAACATGTGCGATGATCAGTTTGACTTTCAAGCCTCCCTTACGTTGGCATCGGTAGACGTTAAAGGTACACCTTTATTTTGTCATCAAACCAAATGGCAGCAGTACCTGTTGAACGTATATGGAAACACAATTACCATATTGGATGCGATTTACAAGTCTACAGATTACAGCTTCCCTTTATATTTTCTGATAGTCAAGACCAATAAGAGCTTCATACCTGTAGGTACTTTTGTGCTCCACTCAGCTCGAGAAACTGCTATTACCAAAGCTTTGAATATTTTTCGGCTATGGAATCCGCTTTGGAATCCCAAATACTTCGTTTGCGGCCACGAAGACATCGAACGAAATTCTGTTGAGGGTGTTTTTCCTAACAGCGTACGTAGTATTTGCTCTTACAGAACGTACCATACGTGGAAATCATGGCTGCATCAAAATAACGTGGAAAACGACGGTGTACAAATTTTGAGTTTATGGGAAGCGTTGATGTTTTCTAAAACTGAAGATGAATTTAATCAAAATGGAACTCTTTTGCAAAATCATCCTAGTTATCAGATTAATTCTCCTTTGGAGACGTATTTTTACAAAATTTGGTACCCTTTGCGTGAAAAATGGGTAGTAGCTTATCAAACTCAAGAATTTTTCGTCTATATGAATTTAAATAACGGTGCAGAAACCGGCAAAGATTTCTTCACCTATACATTTTTGACTGAACGTGCAAAAAAAGTATTGTCGGATGTTTTAACTACAATCATCCACGATTATCTACCCGATTGTTTTCGCAAATATTTTTCGTATAATATTCCATCTGGCTTAGAGTCGCATAGTTTAATCGGCAGGCCTTCTGATTTTATCAACCATATCAACGATCGTTTTAAAATTGCTGAATCGGAGTTCATCGCGGCGACTATCGTATCAACCGATACCAACAAATTTATGCTTAAGAGTAGCACCCAAGAAGAATGGTACCACGTCGATTTTGAAGAAGTTAGTTGTACTTGCGAAGATTTCCAAAAATGGAGGTACCCTTGTGTTCACATGTGTTCTGTGTTCACATACACAAGGTCAAGTATCGATAATTTGGCCAAATGGTACCTGGATAGTCCGTACTTGAAGACGGACCACGAATTCGCTAAATTTTCCAATAATCTGCCAAATTGGTATTGTAATGAAACGACAGCAGAAAATGATATGATTTCGGAGGAAGAACCCATCAAAAGAAAAAGCTCCATTTCTGGTAAATTAAACTTCTTTTTTAATTTGTAGTGATTTATAGCTACGTTATTGGAATAATTTGTTTCACAGTTTCAGAAGACCTAATTCAGTTTCATGATCTGGATACGTTCGTTGATGATGAAATAGGGCAGATAGATGTTCTAGGGCCAAAATTCAATTTCTCCGTAGCTGATCCTATTCAAAATAAAAAATCGAGTATCCAAAATTTACTGGAGTCATTGACAAGTAAAGTTGAAAATATGTCCGAGAATGAGCTTAATATTTGTTACGAAAGACTTAAAAGTTTACAAGATGAATTAACTATTTCAGAATTATTAATGTAATTTTTAATATTTTTTTTTTAATTTAATTTTTTTATCATTTTTACTTTTTTAATAAAAATCTAGTCGATCTATTGGAATTAGTTTTGAATACAGACTCCTTTTCAACAGTAATGTGAATGACAAATGACAAGAATACGTATAAAGGAGACGAACTGATGAAATTTTCAAGTATACCTACATGTATTGATAAAACAACCGTTCACATCGAGTCGAATAAATTATTAATGCTAAACTCGTACAATCTAAACTTAACAAACGGATTAAAAATACGATTAATAATAAATACATAATATAATTTTAATTCACAACTTTTTCACACGAAAATAGGAAAAAATGAAAAACAGCAAAATGACATGTAATTCACGGCACATAAAGGGTACACAACAAAACAATAATGGCACATTCACAACGCAGCTATCAACTCTTGCACAGAATCCAATTCAGATTGAAACAATTTTTTGAAGCTACGACGTTTGGAAACTTCATTTTCGAGCTGTTTAGCCCGACGAGATCCAATTTGAGTAATATGTTTAGGCATTCCACCCAATCTAGCTGCGTTAAATCCGTACGATTTAGGACAAGCTCCTTGAGCGAATTTATACAAAAATGTAACCGTTTCTTCGGAGCCTTCTTCATCGTCGGCTTCATTTTCAACCATGCATGCCTTGAAAAACAAAACACGTTTGAATAGGCCATTTTTGATCGAAATAAGTAATCAAAAAATTGAAATCAATTACCATATGGCCCAGAGCGACGTTGGTGTTATTTTTAAAATACTCCACTAACGAGTGGTAATGTGTGGAGAATAACGTTCGACACTTGACGTTACACAATTCATTTAAAACAGCCGACGCGATAGCTGTACCGTCATAAGTCGAAGTACCTCGTCCTAAAATTGAAAAAATAAATCGTTAGAAGACGTTCATGAAATATTATTCAAAATTTTACCATCGTCTTACCCAGTTCATCGATTAATACGAGAGAGTGTTTAGAGGCGTGTTGCAGAATGGAACTCGTTTCGCATAATTCGACGTAAAAGGTACTTTCACCGGCCATTATATCGTCATTAGCACCCAGCCGGGTGAAAACCCTATCCACCAAAGTAAGTTTCAATTCGACAGCAGGTACATGGCACCCCTAAAATATGAAAATCAGTTAAATAATAATCGTGCGTTCAAGTCGAATAGTCATAATACGAGTCGGTACCATGTGGGCCATGATTACGATCAGGCCAAGTTGCCTCATCAAGGTAGATTTACCACCCATATTCGGTCCTGTGACCAATAACAACGTAGCGTGTTTATTTTCTGTATCATCTATTCCGACCATTGTACTGTTCGGGATGAATACGTCGTCTCCGGTCGAACACGGGTAATGACCGTCGATTAATTTCACAAATGGCTGAAAAAATTGCAAAAAATTGATTCGCAATGTGAAATGAAAATCAACTCGGAGATGATTAGGGAAATTACTTGTTCGTCGGCAGAAATAGCGATAAATTCCGGTACACAAGATTCGTTCGCGTTTTTACAGTATTCGGCGAATGACAGAAGTACATCGAGTACAGATAAACATTGCAACGCTGCATTCCATTCTTCGAATCTAAAATATGATACAAGCAAAAATCGAATAATATGAAAATTTACGTTCGTTTTTCTCGAAGCTATAATGACATACCTTCCACTAAAACGTGAAAATATTCGCTCTGCTAAATTTTTCAAAACGTTAATTTTTTGCTCTTCGGCAGCTACCATTCTTTCGTAGAATTCCTATTAATACGTACGTTCAAATTATACAAAGAACCTATGAAAACATTTTTTTCCTCTAATAAGATACGAAGTTAATACCTTAGTTTCCGGCGTTTGATATCTTTTGTATCCTTTACGCTGCGATGAAAGTTCATAGCCGTCTTTTGCTCTTTTACACGAGCCGTCTGGCACTTCCAATTGAAATCTTTTTTTATCGCTTCCAAAATAGTTGACCTGTGAAATAAAACAAGATTACAACTGGTACTCTGTACTGCAATCGGGTTTTAAATCGCCTTCGTAATATGATATCTCACTTTGCATCCGAAATAAGCGCACTGTTTTTTCAAATAATCTTTCAATTCATTTTCGATAGCTGTAATATTATCGATAGCTTCGTCGTAGTCGGGATCGGTGCCTGTATTGGGCATAATACGACCTTCTTTCTGAGCTTGATTGGCATCAAACGCGTTCTAAATAAATTAGCGGGATTAGAATTCACTCCGTTGACGACTTTTTAATACCGAGTCCCAAAATATATACCAACTTCGAAAAATTCCAAAGCTTTATCAAGCTCCGGAAATCGACCGTATTTGCTTTCGTTAGACAAACGACAGCATTGTTGTATCAGAGGTGGCATTTCATCAATATCAATACCTAAAATGAAATTCAAAATGAATAAATTTTGGGAAAAATTAGGAAAAAAAAATTGATCGTAATCAGGGTCATACTTTTGAAACAGTCGATTATTTTCACAGCTGTCTTAAAACCCTGAATGGCCGAAATAAAGTCTGTAATTTTCCTCTTCGAGTAAAGTTTCTCTTCGAATAGAATCGCTCTCGTGTCAGGATGAGATTCTTGAATACCATTGGTACCTTGCGAGTGTATTCTTGACGAGGGGAAAATGAAAAAATTATTTTCATTTTACAAATTGAAAAAAAAACTGAGTACATATGAAGGAACCATGATTAATTACTTGCATAAATTCATTTACCTGGATAGAAGTCGCTCTAAATCAGGTAACTGCGACATAATGCTTCGTACTTCTTGACTGACTGAACAATCTTTCAAAAATTGAACCGCATCTTGACGAGCTTTAATATTCTGAATATTTGCCAACGGACTGCAAATCCACCTCTGTAATAATCTGTACGATGAATCATCGCATTTTGTTTAGAAACGACATGAGCAGACAGATAGGAGATAATAAAATGAAAAAAAAACAAGGGTGCAACCTTTTGCCAAAAGGAGTACAACAGTTGTCCAACTTATGCAACAATGATCCGTGCACACCTCCCATCGAGTTCTCCAAAACGTTCAAATTCTTCAAAGTGACCGCATCCAGCACCTTAATTAAACAGTTTATGCTTTTCACTGATTTTTAAGATGAAAAAATAATGAAAAAAATTTACCATGTGCTTATTAAAGCTGTCAATAATTTTTTTATCTTCCATTTTGGCGGGACTTTCGATATCAATCGGTTCGTAGACGGAAAACCGACCCATGGTGAGCAATTTAAAATCAATCAAGCATCTCTGAAGATACCACACGACTGCACCCAGAGCTCTAACGCCCATCTCAGTTTCGTCGCTGCAGATCATATTCATAGAGCCATCTGAAAAGGATTCAAATCGATGATTATTCGCGTACGTAGAAATGAAAAAAAAAACTTGATCGTGTTTTTTCAACCTTCGCCCAAAAATTCGTTCAATTCCTTGGGTAATTTATTATCTTTATAATAATTTTCTATCAATTTTACGACGGTTTTGGAAGCCGACCAAAATTCAGAATCGGGTTGCAGTTGATCTTTCACAGCTCCTGAGAGCGCAGTATTTAAAACTTGATTGGTTCTCGCGGTGAGATGATTTTTTTCGCATAAAACCTACGTTTGAAAATATATACGTACAATTTATTTAGAAACAAGAAAACGGCAAGTCTATGAAAATATGTCTTACTTGAACAGGAGGGTAATGCGCAATGAGCGTTCGCAGACGAGATGAATGTCTGTCATCTACGAATTGGCCAACGTGAAACACACCGATTGATGTGTCGACGAAGCAAACTCCGTAAGAAGAGGATACGTTATCGATTTCCTATTTTTACAAGAGAAAAAAAATTGGAAAACATTCAATTTTTTGAACAAAGGAAATGCCACGGTAAGACATAACTCACTTTTTCAGCAATAGCCAGAAGGAAATTACTCTCTGCTTCTTTTGTTTCGCCTTCCAAAATGCCAAAAGTTCTAGTGCCACGTGACGTAATTTGGCAGATTTCTCTGTTGACAACTCTATCGAATTTAGTCGGTCTGGCGGCTAAAATTGAGAAAAAATCATTTCGTGAGATAACTTCCGACGATTCGAATTTAAAATAAAATTTACCAACTTTTTTTACAACGTTCAGCCATCATATCAGGAGTTTCGGTTTGTTCGACACGAGCAACTTTATAACCCTTTTCTACCAATGTGGCTGAGAATCTACAGTAAGCTTTTTCTGGGAAACCAACGTGCGCGTAGTCACCCTAGAAAAAAAATATTTAAATAACGACAGATCTTCGAATATATATGTTTTCACTCGTAATACCTTCATGAAAGTTAAATTCAGTTCGTTGGCCGCGATTACAGCATCCATGTGATACAATTCGTAAAATTTACCGACTTTGAAAAATAATATAATATCGAAGTTTTGCGATTTCATCTCCCACCATTGCCTGACACCCTGAAGAACATTATGAGAGATAGAAATTGATAACTATGAATAACTGTTAGAACTATCTTTGCGAAAGTGAAATGATTACCGGTGTCAATTTATTCTTAAAGTCTTCTGGCACGTATAAAGTCTTGTGATCGTAATTGGGATCATTTTTTAGTCTTCTTTTGGCATCGCGTATTTTGTCCGGTTGTAAGAAATCTAATTTTAAATGTGGCCAGTTTTCATCTCCTCCGACCTGCCGAAAGATTAAATGAATGTTGAGAGTGGAGTGACAAAACAACATGAGAATACGATCTCTTTTCACTTACTTCTTTTGCAGTTGCTGAAAGAGGGACTTTTGGTTTATCAGAAGAAAACGAACTAGTGAATGCTTTAGGAGCTTTGCCATTCTGCTTTTTGGATTTAGTCTGGAAACGTCATTTTCAATACCATCATTAAAATTATTTGCAAACGATAAACTCGAGATGCTAAAATTTTACTTTTTGCGGAGATTCGTCGTCTGATTCGGTTGCAATGAAAGACTCTTCACTATCATGTTCTGATAGTTCACTTTCATCTTCTGATTCTTCTGCCTTACCTTCAATTTAACAACGAAAATTAACTCTCGTCAAAAAATATCACTACAGCAGCCAAAAAATACCTGGCACATAATCATCGCCCGAATCGGCGTCTTCGCTGGATAATTCTTCGATAATTCGCCTTCTCTTTTTCATCGGAGGTGTTTCCGGACTTTCTTCAATCGCTGGTTCATTTCTAATATCTTCTGTAACGTTGAAATTAATTAGTAAATCGTTCGAGTACGTCAATAAATGAGATTTTTATACCTTCGTCAGTTTTTATTTTCTTACTGACTGGTGTCACACTGGACTTCTCTCGAGAATTTTGCCTTCCTCTTTTCTTACTCGAAACGGGCGTTTCAAGCTCGGGGTTCTTCTTCCTCGACGATTTTGGAGTTTTGCTATCATCTTTCACGTTTTCTTTTTTACTTGATTCTACTTTTTTCGATTGCGGGGTTTTGCTGCTCGGTGGTGTTGAGATTCCATTTTGAACACCGTTTTCTTTCTTAGCGACTGCCGGAGACTTTGTGAAATAGTTGAACAGCGTTTTCTGCGACATTTCACACTTACTCGATTTGACGCATCTGTAATGTATAAATGCGATTTACAGTGAAAAATTACACGAAAAACCGAAATACACTCGAGCAGTTTTATTCGTAAGCATGTGCGATGGAAAATCCCTGCAGTTATCTCGAAAATGGACATAGTTAACAGGCGTGTATATGCAAGATTGCGAGTAAAGAGAGATGCGAACAATTTCAGAAATTACCTGAATCGTAAAAAAAGGTAAAATTTTTCAAGCTTTGATCAAATTTATAAACTTTTTTGATTGATTAATTTCATAAAAAGAATACACAATCATTGATTTGCGACTGAAAATAGCGGGAGAGATGGGGACGAAAAAGATTTGAAATTGAGCACGTGCCGCTTCTGAAGTTTATTTTGTAAACCTTTGTTGTAAACAAATTTTTAAAAACAAAACACGACAATCGTTCGAAATGACTACTTCGAAGACGATGAAGAAGTTGCCTAGCTGATGTTTTGAAGGAATTATGGTTACAGAAACAAAATTAGGAAACGAAAAACGGAAAAGTAAAAAATTTTTAATTACCTAAATTATTGATAGAATGATAAAAACTTCGTAATTGCTTATTGATTTAATGACAAAATACGTTGACTTATGAAAATGACAGTAACCTCGAGAAATTAAATATCAATTTGCTGTCCTACAGGCGCTAATCCATAGGATAAATAATCCGCAACCACGGTTTCGGAACATATTGTGATTTATTTTGATCATAATATTCGAAATACTTTGTTGCTTCGCCGTGATAGATCTAAATGAATGATGTGTTCGAATCAAAATCGGGTAAGTGAATAAAGTTTATGCTCGCATATGGTTACGAACTTGAATATGTTCCAGCCGAATAAGTTCCTTTTGAAACGACTTGGTCTTATAATCAGGAACGACAGGATGGTCAGTAAGTACTTCGTACACCGGTTCTTGACCCTTCAATTAAAATTCCAGTAATAAGTACTTAACTAGTAAGTGATTTTAATAATTTGAATCAAGCGTGCCAATAAGAGTATAGGTACCTCTTTAAACTGCCACCCGATAACTATCCCTACATACGCCAATTTGGTGTGTACAACAACTTCTCCGACTCTCAGAAGAATTTCCGCTGGTCTACTACTTCTTACGGTCAGAATTTCTGAATTTAAGAATTCATCATCATCGCTTATAATTTCATCTTCTGCAGGTTCTTGAATATAATATCTCAAATTTTCCTTCACCTGGCGAATTAAATAATCTGATTGGGGAAAAAAACTGAACTTTGTATATTCCTTGACATACCTATCGATTCAAAACGAATTCCAAATCATGCTGTTTTACCTTTCCACGGAGTAATTTTTCTATTCCACGAGTGAATCAAACTGAACACATAAGTTTCGGCTGGTTTCCTGTATGCGATTAAAGCAAATTGAAGAGGTACACAAACTAATAATATAATTAAATACTTCATTTTCTAGTTCAAAAACACATCTATGTAACAACACGCCAAACGTAGCACCTGTTCAGATGAAATTTTGACAACATCGACGCCGCCACGATGTGAATCAAGTACATAACGTTGAAAAACATCTGTTTAAACATATTTCCATTTTCAGGAGTGCAACGTGAATGAAGTTGATCGTACACCGTACATCCAAACGAATAGTATAGTACATCTAAGCGAACAAAAATCTCCGCTGTAGATTTTTTTGAGTCAAAATCAAAGAAATGCTGAGTTAGCCAACGATGAGAAGAGAGTTTTAATAAAAGGCAAACCCACCTTTATAGAACTCAATGGTAGGTAACCTGAACTTTATCTCAAGATACATTGGTGTTTCAATTAAAACAACGATAACACGTTTGAATTTAGACGCGCGGTAAGACTCAACGTTAACAAATTAATTCGTCGAATTTATCGCTATAAACGGAAAAAATTTACCGATACACAGTGTCCATACATAAGACAGGATGTCATGCAGGATAGTAGGGATTGTCGTACATACAATTAAATTCACACGAGCTGTAGCTCGTTAATACCGCGTAAGAATGAAACTGGACCAAGTTTTTCAAGTCGTTATTCAACAATACCCGCGCTATGTTCGTCTTCGTTTCTCATACACTCTCGTAGAGTTCAAAAGTCGTGAAAATAATGATCAAAAAAATTATGTTTTTTTATATCCTACACTGTTGTTACAGTTGGAAAATAAGATCTAATGAAATCTCTTTAGTTCAAGATTTAAAAACAAAATGCACTTTATTGTGTCCTTTTCAAGTTGGTAAATCTTAAGTATGTAAGAAATCTTTCGCACTGACGGTTCGGTTTTTAAAAAATGATTTCGTTTTGTAGAAAGAAACTGCTGATTTGTACGCTGACGATATTACTTGCGAAATTAATTGCAAGATTCAACACGTAAGTAACTTTCAAACGTTGGTTTTTTGTTCCAATTTTCATCCCAACACCATAACGCGATTCGGTGTGAATTAGGGGAGTCGGTTTTCACATTATTCTGCTTCTTCGCGTAACATTGCGGTCTATTTGATTATTGAAATTAATCGACTTAAATTTGTTGTACAACGTGACTTACAAAATAGTACTTACATATTTTATTATCGCGTATTATCGTTTAATATTTTCCATTACATATTAAGCTACGGTGTTGACGTTATGTTTTTTTTCTTCACAAATTGTATTAACATACTTACACAGCACATTAGGTGCGGTACACCTAGTTGTTAATCGTGAGGTGTCTTTTTTCGAGAAACATCAACGATAAAATTCTTTTTTCACCGTTGTGATGCTCATAAAAAAAATTCATAATATGGCAATTAAAAATTCATTGACATTTACTATATTTAGAAGTACATTCGTGAAATGAATTAAATTTTCCATCCAACGTCTTCTTCGTTCTCACAATTTCACGACGGCCTTTAAATTAACGTCGTTTTCATTTTCTTTGTTGTGTATATTATCAACATACATTGTCTGGTTCAAGTCTATTAAAATTGTGAAAAAAAACATACATACCGAGACGATTAACCAATAAAAATGTACACAAAGAAATCTGCTGGCGTTCGTGTCGTGAGGAAAATATTTTCTACTTCGGCGACAAGAAAGAGGAATATAGCTCAATTTTTTTCTCGTTGAAAAGCATGATACCTACTTACTTCGTCAATTTAATAGCGAATCTGTTAGACTTGGGGCCCTATACCTGTTATTTCTTCTCTTCACGATTAGCAAGAGCAAGTATATGATTATGAATTTCATGTCTGAAAAAGTTGAATGTCCCTGTTGTTGATATCTTTTTCTTGTTTAGTATTTACGAATTACGAGTTGAATAATTTTCTTCACGGTATTAGAAATTCGAGTAACGTATCTGCTGCATATCGTTCTACGTGCAATTATTCAATTAGGTACGTTTGTGCATATAATAGTAGCTCGGTGTCTGAAAAGGAAGACCCCTAATTAACCTCGTCTGTGTTAGACACGCGTTTCGAGTTTTTTGTGTTTCATTAGGCAATATTGAATTAACACTCGGTGGTATTTAATTTCACGACACGACTACTTATCATCACGTGGCGTTGAATTTCTTTCTGTTTTCAGTGCGTGAAAGGCTGCAACTTTTTGGAAAAAGCTTTCGAAAACGATTGCCTTAATCTTTGTGTAAGTAAGTTGATATTTTAGTCGAGTAAGTTAGCTGTACCTGTCATTCTTTACTTACCTAACCTACGCGTAAAGATGGTTTCAGAGGGGAGGGGAGAAGTTGTTTAGACTCAATTAATAATCATGACAAATTATTGGATTATTATTTTCGCAGAATATAACGAACAAAGTAGTCAGGACCAGCGATTTATTTTGCCTAATCGGATGCAAGCAAGGTTTAACCTCGTACTTCGATTCTATCAAAAGTAAGATTCTGATGATGATTAATTTTCCGATGAAAAAAGCCATAAACATCAATACATTACACAACCCATTGAAAAACGTTTGTAACAGATGAAATCTCCAGTTTGAACGCTCCATCCCTTCTCGATCATACTTTATCCACAACATCTCTATCCTTGGAATGGAACGAACCTAACTTAATGAATGAAAGCTTCGTATTACAATGTTGTAACGTAGACTTATCTAGCACTTGGCAGTTTTGTCAAAACCAATCATGGAACGGGAACGTCGTCAGTATCGAACATTTACAACCCTACACGAAGTATCAAGTGAGTTTCAATCGCATTCACAGAAACGCCAATCCTTTACAATATTAACGTGGAACCTATTTCGTTTAGTTCAGGGTGGCCATTCGTCCAACACCCGGGGACTGGTACGAGATACATTCGTCGCCGAGCCCAATTATAGCAACATTACCAGGAGGTTTGCCAACATCGCCTCCTAAAATTCTAGCAGCAACGGCCGTCAGTTCGAGTTTAATTTCGGTGATGTGGAAAGAAGGGCAATTCACCAACGGACCTATAATCTCGTATATTTTACAAATCAGCGAATTACCAGTCGGATATGCCGGAGTAAAAGTACGATACCACTTACTTTTGTCGTTGAAGCGAACATTCGGAAAGTAATTTTGCAATAAACGATACGATTACAGGATATTATCGCATCGAAAAACACTCACGCCTACATGCTTCAGAATTTACAACCGTCTAAAAATTATTCGGTTTCGATATCCGCCAGAAATACTGCAGGTTTAGGACCTCCTGTAGCCGTAGTTGTAGCCACTAGTCCCGTTCAAGGTAAATATTTATTTACTTTTGTCGATCCTCATCATATTTTCAGAACGAAAAATACTTTTTTATTATATTGAATTTCAGATAAATCGAAAGAAAAAGCCAATTTGATGATAGCCACCGAACATTCGGTTTACAGTATCGCTTCAGATATTCGTGACGAACCAGTTCTGATGTATAATACAACTCACGTCATAAAAGGTACCACCATCATTTCAAGAATGACGCTCGCTAATATGAAAATTAATTCCTTTTTTCACTTCAGGCATTGCTTTACACGTACATCGTGAATTATTGTTCATCAGTGATTCATCGGGAGGAATCATCGTCACCTCTTCGAAAGGTTTGCTAACACCTCAGGAAGTCTTACCTCCTGGTACTTCGAAACCGTCTGCATTGACCGCTGATTGGTTAAATGATCATTTGTATATTCTAAGCGAGGTCCTACATCCTTCCGGCTCGATCGTATATCAAGTTGCAAGATGCGCTTTAGATGGATCGAATCTTATTGTGGTCATTTCGGGCTTCATTATGAAACCACACCATATAGAAGTGGATCCTTACAACGGGTCAATAATTTTTCGCGATTTATTTTTCGTAGAAAATTATCTTCCTTATTTTATTAATTCATTTCGTAGGTATCTATTTTGGGTGGTTCGTGGAGTAGGTTTATATAGACTTGACTTGATCGATATTAGTAAAATAATCAATCACAACGTATCTCCGGAGCTCATCTTGGAAGATTCTAATTTAGGAGCTTTTCTCGTCAGTTACGATACGTTCAGAATAATAATACCGGTATACTCTCAGAATATCATGATTTCAACTTCTTTAGACGGGTAAGCAAACGTAAACTTTTGACTTTTCGCTTCACGATTGAATTATGAAAAAATTATTTTCAGCCAAGATATTGAGAAATTTCACGAAAAAGTAGACGAGCCTAAATTTCAAAACGTAGTTAGCTTAGCGATGATCAACGGTTCACTATTTTGGACAAATGGGGAACGTATGTACAGAGAAGTATGCGACATCCAGAACAAAACATTCTCTCAGAACGTAACAACCGACGAGTTACCATCGGTGACCAATTGTATAGCGGTAATTGCCAATACCCTGTACAGTCAACCGATTCCAGTACCGCTTAATCCGCCCACCAATTTTCAAGCTATTTTTGGTCATGACATAGCCAAACTGTCGTGGGACAAACCGTACAATCTGGCTGGGCAAGGTAATAAATAAATGTGGATTTCACCGTCGATGGATTTCACTGACAAGTGACAAGCTGCATTTCAACATTTTTAATCAATTTGGAAATTTATCGAACGTTTTTAGGAGAAGGTGCTTGGTCAGCGTGGACGTATCGATTAATCGTATTGAATAAAAACAATTCCAAGTTATTCGACTTTGGTGATATAAAAACGACACAGTTTACCGTCTCTGGATTGAAACCTGGTACAGAGTACGCCCTCAAAGTAGCCGCCTACACTTTCTCAGGAGAAGGTCCCTGGTCAGCTGAATTCAGGGGTAAAACAATTCATCGAAATACATCTTTACTATGGTCAAACGACGATGGATTACTTTTATCTGACGTCACAGGGTACAGAGTTACCAAAATAGAACCAGTTAATTATCTAGAAGTACGTTATGTTTCGTTAGGGCTCGTTTTATAGCAAATTCCGCTTACTCGGTTCATTTTTTTCGACAGAGTGACAGTCAATTTTTGATTACTGACATTGATTGGCTCGAGGATCAAGTCTACGTATCAACCAACAAGCAACAAGTTTTTTGGTACAATCTGACTAGTAACACTTTTGGAAGAATTCAAGATATAAATGCTGCCGATTGTATATCCATCGAGTGGTTGGCCAAGAAAATTTATTGGGGCAATACTAAAAATAAAATGGTAATTGTCAAGATATGTGCATACTCGTTTGGAAAGGTATTTAACCGATCAGTCTCCATTTCAGATCTACAGATCTACCTTAAGCGGTACCAAGCAAGAAATATTACCTATTGTGGCAGCTGTCGAGTCGCTGTTTTTAGATTCGTTGGTTGGGTATTTATATTGGTCGACGAGAAACACTATAGAGGGAGCTTGTTTGGATGGAACCCAAAGAAAGACATTTTACGTATCGAGAAACACGTATGCTTTTCAAATCGTCGGACTAGCTTTGGATATACGAGGATCGGAACTCTACTGGATCGAACGAAGCTCAATAAATCCGAGGCGTAACGCTCTCATGATCATCGACACCAAACAGAGTATCCAGAGACACAACAACGACTACCTAATCGATAAATTCAATTTAATAAATCAAGATGTGGCGGGTGGTTTGTGCTACATAGATCAGCACTTGGTCTGGGTCAGATCTGATGACAGAACCGCCATGGTTAGTGGTCTCAACGGTACAACGACTGCTCTACTGCAGAGTGACAATCTGTCCAATTTGATAACTTGCACAGCAATGGATCCATTCATTAGGGTACCTCCTGATGGTGAGAAGACCACGACGTCTACGTAGCGTTTTTTTGAAATTTTCTCCAAAGTTGGTTTTTATTCAGGAACATCACCGGACCAACTGAACGTAATTCCGAATGCTGTGGTAAAATCATCCATTCGCGTCGAAGGACCTTACAATTTATTCAATATATCGTGGAATCCAATCACCCGGGTAAACTTTGGCAAAGTTTTCTATCGTGTGAAAATGACTCTGAACGAAGAAGAAACAATTGTAAGTATGTACCATTAATATTTTTAAAATCAGCTGTCCTATTTTGCACGATTAGTCAGCGAAAAAAGTACAATTTTCTAGATGGACACATCAGACACGTTCATTACAGTTGGCAATGCCAAAGCGCACGTCCCGTTGAAAATAATTATTCAAACGTGGACTCTGTGGGCGACTTCCGATCCAGTTCGGGTAAATCTCCATTCCCCTACGTCGACTCCTTCGGCTCCAATGAATCCTAGAATTTTTGTCACGCATAAAAAAAGACCCCAGTTTCACGATAAAGTAAGCTGTTCGTTTCAGAGTCGGTACGTAGAGAAAAGTTCGAAATTTCCCATCGTGTAATCGCGCCATTTATGTGACAGGAGGTGCTGGCGCAGTTCCGGTGGTCGCCTCCTTTATTGCCCAACGGTATCATCAGACGATACGAATTATCGTGTTGGGTTTTTCACGGTCATCGTAATTCGTCTACGACTATGTGCTCTTCTAATCAAATTTCAGCCAAAAATTTAGAATACACTTTGCAAAATTTGCCCATAAATAAAACTTACTATTTTCAAGTAAGTTTTTTAGAATTATTCATAAATACCTATACGATGACAAACGGACACGATTTTTTTTTTCGAAAAAGGTTCGAGCTTGTACTGAAGCAGGTTGCGGTAACTGGAGCTCATCGGTGAAGACGAATTTAAAAGAAGAGTTTCCTATTCCCAAATTGCTAATCACCACGAATGAAGGCCTAATAAAGATGGACTACGATAGGAAATCCTTCGGGATCAGCATAACTGGCACAGAAAAGGCCAAAGATAGCGCTTACGACGCTGACAGAAATGCTTTGTTTTGGATAGAGAGTAAATTACTTTGCGAATCGCATTTAGACGCGCATTTCACCAGCACCAAAAAAGTAATTGTTTAAAAAAAATCATCAGCCTTTCAAATTCCCGAAAAATTTGAATATTTTCTTTTCTTGATAATTTTTAGCTCGCTACGTTGAAAAATGAAGGCACTTTTTTGAGCTATGACTGGATTTCGAAACATTTATACTGGACAGAGAGGAATGGTTCCGGTTCTGTTATAAATAATTTGGATTTGAATCGTAACGAAGATGATCGTCACGCGAATATTTTAGTGCAACGTAATGCGGTTATCGAAAATGTTATCGTATCTCCGATGAATAGGTAAAATAGGTTCGGATCAATTTCGAAAAAGAAATATTTCCACAGAAATATCTCCATCGATAAATGATTTCTTTTCCAGTATGCTATATTGGGTTGAAGTTGAAGATCAACAGAGGATTAGCACGTTGATGAAAAGTTTTATCGATGGGTCTAATGTTAAGGAATTTTTTCACAAAGAGACAACATTTTCCAAGTATTGAATCTCTGATCTAATTTAGCCATTTATTTCGCTATAGACTACGAAATATTATTTTATGTGTACGTGCTTTTATTGCAGAAATGACGTCTCGTCTTCGTCCACGTATAACAGCGAAGAACAAGACGTTTCGTGTAACTGCACGAGATCAATAGTTGGAAAAGCAATAGCACTTTATCCCGCATCAAACTATCAATATAGATTACTGTGGTTAGAAATTCCTTCGGGATTCATTATATCGTCCGATTTAGATGGTTGCTTTTGTAGCAGAATAGTAAAAGCGGCTTCTGCGACGAAAAATGGTATACGACGAATGTAGCTTAATTTTCACTCAATTCCAGGAAGATACATTTCAAAGATTTAATTTCAGGAGCACCAATATCGATTACGGCCGATTTCAAAAAAGTATACTGGTTAGATGTGGACGAGTTCACTTTATATTCCGCTTTTTTGAACGAGTATTCGTCATCGGTGGAGAAAATTTCTACCAGCAGAACTAGTCATTTGAAGAGAGTAATAGCTTTTGGTTCTCATCTACAGCTATTTCCAGGTATTTGAGAGTCTGATCGTGAGATGATTTTTAAAAAATACAAAATTGACAACATTTATGCGAAAATTTTCAGATTTTAAATGCCTATGGCCGAGTTTACCTCCTGGTAAAGCTCATATGGTGAAGCATTCATCGGATGCGATTACTTTAGGTTTGCCTTTACTCGAGAAAGAATCTGGCTGCAGTAATATTTCCATGGCTACCGTTGAGTACACTTTGTATTACGGTATTATCAACGACGATGGCACTTCTAACTGCACTTCGGCGGTGAAATCTTGCTCTCAAGTGGTAATGGAACTTTTCACCTTCATTTTAGATCAATACCGAGTTAAAGTATTGAAATGTTTACCAAAATCCTCTGAAATAATTTTTGTTTCGCAGGTTACTTTTGATAAGATCAAAAAAGTGACAAAATTGAGACCGTACACTCGATACGTGTTTTTCGTCGGCGTCAGTAATTACTACAGCCAAGCTAAAGGTATAGAGCCGATGATCAGCGAACCAATAATATACAGAACTGCGCCAGGAGGTGAGATAATTTTTTCGTTTTAGAAATACGCCCGAATTCACGTACAATTATAGCGCTTGTAACGGTTCATTTTTCACAGTACCTTCACCTCCACGAAATATGAAAGCAATTCCGGTAACTCCTCACGCTGTACTGGTTCGCTGGAGTCCTCCAGAGTATTTGAACGCGGCCGGAGCACGTTACTCTGTATTATGGTATACAAAATACGACAACGGGAGCGAGGAAGTACGAGAGAATTTACCATGGAGGCACATGGACACTTCGGTTACACTCAAAGAACTATTACCTTTCCATAATTACACAATTTGGGTACGAAAGTCTTTGAAATTCGGACACTCGCGATATTATAAGTTTCGCAACGTTGAAAAAATGATTTTTTTCCAAAGGTGAAAACATTTCCGATATCAACGGGAGGATCGATCCCATTAACAGGATATTCGAGCAGTGAAAATATTACAGTTCAAACGTACGCAGAGCCGGGCAACTTGACGCTGATCAACGTAACGTCGTATTTGTTGAACATCTCGTTACCTTCAGATTTGGTCGGATTGCGGTAAAAATTTGACTCATTTTCCAAAATTTCACCGCGAAAAGAAAATTGAAATATTTATTCCCTCGATAGCTTCGAAGTAGAATTTTTCGATCAAGCGTCGAAAAAGTGGGAACCTGTTACGAAAAGCAATAATAATTTCGTAGTTCTCAACGGTCTGTTTCCGTTGACTTTGTACAAAGTTAGATTGAAAATTTGGTATACGACCATTTATTCGACATCATTTCTATGGCTGCCAGATGGATTCGAATTTAAAACTTTAGGTAAATTGAATTAAACATCGAAATAGTCGAATTATTACGAAAATAAAATAATTTCAACAACGTTAATTGAACAGGAGATCGTCCCAGCACACCTGGTATTCCAACACTTCAACATTCCAAGGAAGAAGAATACCAAATCGTCTGGGAACCATCGAACAACTACGGGACGAGCGTACAAACGTATTCGTTGGAAGGAAAATATGGCCAATCTGAACAACCTCGTGAGGCAGATTTGATGGATAAATACTCCAACTGGACGGTGTACTATAACGGAACAGGTACACAGGTAACCTATTTAAACGAGCCGTATCGAGCCAGCGATAATTCTTCAACAATTCCAATTTTTTCAGATAATTTCTGGACGGCAATCGGCTTAAAACATAATACCAAGTATGTCTTTAGAGTACGAGCGAAAAACGAATACGGTTGGAGCGCTTATAGCGAAATCAGCGAAGAATCCGAACTGCCTAATAAAGTTTATAGGTTCATTTTCATGATGGCCGTTATCTTGACATTGTTTTTTCTATTCGGAGTCATCACTTTGATTACCTTCCTCCAATGTAAAAATATCACCTTAAAGGTACTCCCATCTCCTGATTTTTTCATCGATTCGATTCTTTTTTTTCGCAGTATATCGTCGCAAATCGTCCAAAAGTAAAAACGAGGACTTCGTAAAGAATGGAATACTAACGAAGATTTCAAACGGTGACTTTGAATTGGTCAATTTACGAGAACTACCATCCGGCACGAATTTCATCAAGAATAATAACATATTATACATTCCTCAAAACGACAACGATAAAATCGACGTGGAGTTTTCCGAAATGCCTCGTATACTTCGAGAGCAAATCACACTGACCAAGTTTCTAGGTAGTGGAGCTTTCGGAGAAGTATACGAAGGTAAAGTTAAAAATCTCCTCTATGAGAATATCGAAACCAAAGTGGCCATAAAGGTAAAGTAAGCGATACCAGGAAGTGAAAAATTCAACGTCGACTTGAAGGAAGTTTTTTTCCGCAGGCTTTAAGAAAAAACGCGACCGAGCAAGAAAAATTGGAATTTTTAAAAGAGGCCGAATTAATGAACAATTTTAAACATAAACATATTTTACAAATGTTGGGAATTTGTATCGATAACGATCCTAATTTTATTATCATGGAATTAATGGAAGGCGGAGATTTGCTCAGTTATCTTCGGTCCAATAGATCTCTAACGGTAATGTATTTTACTCCTTAGGTACATTAGAAACGTACAGTAAAAGACAAATAATTAGCGATTTTTACTGATTATTTTTCAACAGGTGGGAAGTTCCAATTTAACATTCTTAGATTTGATGGACATCTGTTGCGATGTAGCGAGTGGATGTTGTTACCTAGAAGAAATGCATTTCGTGCATCGAGACTTAGCTTGCAGAAATTGCTTGGTATCTTCCAAAGATCCCACCCTGAGGATTGTCAAAATTGGCGATTTCGGTCTAGCTCGTGATATTTATAAAAATGATTATTATCGTAAAGAAGGAGAAGGGCTGCTTCCAGTCAGGTATTTAATACCTACGATATTGGGACGATCATCTGAACAATTATATGAACTCGATTTTTTCAACAGGTGGATGGCACCTGAATCATTAGTAGATGGAGTATTTACTCGCCATTCCGACGTATGGTCTTTTGGAGTTCTTCTATGGGAAGTAATGTCCTTAGGTCAACAGCCATATCAAGCGAGAAGTAACGTAGAAGTTTTGCAGTACGTTAGAGCTGGAGGTAGACTGAGCTGTCCTGTAAATTGCCCTCCAAAAATGTAAGACAATTCAAGTCCATTTACTCCAGTGATGTTAAGTGATTGGAATTTTTTGAAAGCTACTACTTACAACTTCTTACTATTAGTTCATTTTGAAAAACTACTACTTACTACTTCCAATTCCTCAACAATGAATTGC
>FIZT01008389.1:0-28122 GCA_900065295.1 Paracoccus marginatus
AAAATTTCGCGAAAAACCCACAAATGCCAATAAATTTTCATTCTGACCCTTTTCACAATTTTTGGAGCTGAAATTTGATCAAATTTGGAGTAATTTTTAAAACTAATGAGTTATGTTGCGAAAATTCATCAAATTTCAGCTCCAAAAATTGTGAAAAGGGTCAAAATGAAAATTTATCAGCATTTAAGATCTTCTCGCGAAATTTCAATCTATTTTGATAGGTATCACGATAATTTATCAAAATTACCCAAAATTTGATTGAATTTTACCCCCTAAAATTTCCAAAAAGGGTCAGAATGAAAATTTATTGGCATTTGTGGTTTTTTCGCGAAATTTTAGCCCATTTTAATACAAAACACAATAGTTTTGCAAAATTACTCAAACTGGAAATTTCCTAAATTTGCTTCAGGTACCAGAAAGGCTCGAAACCGCTTCCATTTTATCCGCCGCGTTGAAAATAGGGTACATACCGAATTTCAGACCTTTAGCTCAGTTGAGTGAAATTTTCTTCAGTTTTTAAAAATAATTTGTTCTATTCTTTTTTTGTGTTTTTTTTTTTTTTTTTTGCTTCCAGTTCCAGTTTCCAGTTCTCAATTTTCATCATTCATTTCCAGTACCAATTCTATAGTTTTTCTCGGCTCTCAATTTTCATCATTTTAGTTCCAGTTCCAGTTTCAGTCCCAGTTTTTCAAGACTGAGCAAAAATTAATAAAGTATTGTTATGAACTGGGGTGGCCCAATTTGACTTTTTTTTGTTCAAAAAGTTGGAGGCTAGGAGTGAAAAAAAAGTTGACAAATGACGTCAAAAGAACGTGATAACAATTTCAGGACCCGAACTCAGTCATAACCTCCCATTCCCCTGGCATCAAAGTCGAAAAATTCTCAAAAAAATTGTCTTTTTTCTTGTTTTTTCTGCATTTTTTTGCAATTCATCTAACCTAGAAGAATTTGTTTTCAAACCAACTATTTTCTTCATTTTCCAGAAATTCTAAAATGAATCCAATTAATTCAAGAATTCCAAAAATTAATTCACAACTTCTTAATCACACAAAATCAATCGAAAATTTTCCTTTCTACCCTATTATTTAGAGGAAAGTTGAGGAAAGAGGAGGTCACGACATGCTTTGCTATAAAACCGCACCAGAGCTGTGCAAACAATCGCAAAACGTGTACCGTGCATTTTATCGAATTTTGATTATAATAAACGGTTTGGTTTCCGATCACGCAACTCCTTTGATACGTGAAATAGACCAAATATTGATACGCGGCGACACGACAATCGGCCTCACTTGATGAGTTTAAACCGTCGAAGAAAATCATAACAAATATTTGGCGTAACTTAAATGCAGCTGAAAAGTTAAACAAGAAAATCGTGCAATCGCCATAAACAACGCTCGATCTTTTTTATGAAACACGAGCACTTTCCTAGAAAGGGCGACCTTTACGTACATCTGTACATGTGCACAAAAAAAAGGGGTAATCGAAGGAACTATGGTGAAAGGGGGATGGCGGTATGAGTTGGAAATTTCCATAATTCGACGATAACGTCTGTGTTTTTCGCTCGGGTAATTGAACGGAAACGAACTTCTTTCACTTTCGATTGAGGCAGGTTGGTAATGCGTGGTAAGCCGGCGAAAGAACGACTGTTGCCATGGGTTAGCGTCAGCTCACCCCGAGATGGTTTTCACGCATGCCATTCGAGGTAGGTACTTTATGGATATACTACGTTCAATACCGAAAGTTGTCGCCTGTCGACGGTATGAAAAGTTGGCATTCGCAGTACGCCAAAGTAGACGCCCTGGTTTTTCCTTACAACATGTTGCCATCCGAGCTATTGTTTTGACTCGTGCCCGCGATACAAATTATCGGCGTGAAAAAAAAACAAACACCAACGAAGGCCTTTCGAAATCGTCTTATCATGTGACTGATTCGGTGAAAAGAAATTTTAAAAGTACGCGATGGGTAGACGACGCGATAAATCTAAACCGCGAGTGATACCAGAACAAGATAGGAAGATATGTGGCACGATATGCATCTGCCAAATGACCATGGTGCTGAGTTGCGTATCCTTCGTATATCTCGGAGTAGCCATATACTTCCCGTCGCATAAAGCGTTCAATATTGGAATGCATACAACACCAGTTATGTGCCAAACAGTGAACAGTAGTCTTTCGAAAAATTGCTCATGGGCTTCCTGCGGAGAATGGTGCTTAACCAAGACAACCGGATTTTGCCCACAGTTCTACGTCACAGTCCGACAAAACGGTACCAATATGATGTTCGAAAATTGCACCAGAATGGCCAATATACCGTGTCCTCCGGTACGTACAACGTTATTCCATTTGAAATCTTAATTAAAATTCACACTGGTCATGGTAAATTAAATTGACAGTAAAATCAATATTGATGTAAATTTTTCGACGTTTTAGGCTAATGAAGAAATACCAAAAAAATTCAACTGCAATAATCCGTTAGAATGCGCCAATTTGACCGGTGTATTCAAATGTCGCCTAGGACACTGTACCAATTTATCGGAAATTTATTACTGTCGACATCAAACCTTGAATGGTTCCGTTATAAATAGCGATACTGATAATTTAAAGCTTAATGGATTATTCGACTGTCACAAAGCCAAGTAAGAATGACCACTGATAGATACGTTTTGACAACTCATCTCAAAATCATTTATACGTAATTTTCCATGCATTTCAGATGCTTACAAATTAAACATAAATTCAAATGCGATCGCTACTGCACAAAAATAACCACTCCAACTTCAAACATTTATCTTAAAACTGAAGACAACTTGTTCACCGCCGAATGTAAAAAGGCAATCGCGTTCAACGAAGCCAGAGGCAATGAACCCAGTGAACCAATAACACCAACCGAAATTTGGACCGAAGAGAAAGCTGGCGGGTCACTGTTTGGATCTTGTACAGATATATCAAAAACAACAGATAATACTTTTCAGTAAGACAAACTGAAATTATAAAAATTTGACAACGTTTGAACATCGTTGATTGATAATATCTTATGCATATTTCAGCGCTTGGGACTGTATAAACGGTACAGTTATGCAAGACGTAGCAATACCTCAGCCATTCATGAACTTCACGCAATTCTGGGCCTTGTACAACAACAGCACCAAAGAACTAGATCCAACGCAGAGATTCATGCCAATGCAATACAATTTGGCTATTTACAATAAATCGAAATTATACATAAACTTGGAAGGCTGCGTAAACACGTTACGAGGCGAATGCAAAGAATTCGCCCGCACTCATGGCAGAAACGGTAGCGATGATACAGCAGACAGCAGATTCACATGTTACTATAACAAGGTAAGAAATCGTTTTCGGTAATTTCCTCTTTTCGAAGATCTCAATTTTCTTACATACACTTTCCTTGCGACAGAACAACTCGGAATTCGCTCTAGCTAGATTCGATTTAAATAAAACCTGGTTAGAGTTGATGATCGCAGTTTGCGTACCAGGCACTTTATTCATTGTTTCATTTGTAACCTTGATGATAATAACGCAAACGGTTCGAGTAGGAGATGACGCGAGAATGCGTTGTAAATGGTGCAACGATGCACACACCGGAGATACCGATTTACGATACGAAGCGATCGAGAAAACCGACGACGATAAGGATATTCGATTTAGAGAATCCGATAATAACGAAGTAGCCATGCAACACCTTAGTTCGCATTCTAAAAAAGAAGAATCGAAAATTAATTTACTCGATACCGAGAATCCTAATTATGTGAATGCCTAAACCGAATTTTTTTTCAAGGGTAAACGAAAGTGGGTTTTTCAAACTTTTAACTTTTTTCCATTTTATTTTCGTTACTTCGAGCTTCTTTTTGTTTTTCATTTCACTTATTTGACAACTATTTTACTACCTACCTTATATATACTCTTTCGTAATCTAACTAATGTGTTTAAGAATATACTTTTTTTAAAATGTGCAAATTATGACAATCTGATATTATTTACACTACGTTTATACTCTTTTCATTATACTCTTCTAAGGCTCATTTACTTACTACCGTATTTTTTTTCTCTCGATAAAACAATATACAAATCTGCTGTCGTTTTTGTCTTTTAGCTGCCAAAAAAAGAAAGCTATAATAGAGTGATCGCGACCAAATAAAATCAACAGATTATCCAAAAAGTCGTATTATAAAAAAATACTCGAAATTGTAGCGCGTTTTTACACGAAATTCGAATCAATTTTTATTCATTCCGCGACACACGTATTTCCAAACTACGTACAAAAGGAAAACAAAGTAAGATGACGCGACGAATTACAAATCAAACAACACGCGATGACCGAAATCATAATTCGTAGGTACTAGGTACACAAATCGTAATCGTAGCATCTTCATACAACAAAAAAACAAAGAAAAAACCGTGAATGATTACAAGATTGGATTTTCACTAGGGTTTGCTTCTTTCGAAATTGATTTTAAGCAAATAAATTACATAATAACAAGTTATTCAGTATTTACAAGTGTTACACGTTTTTTCGAGCGGACATTACTTTACTGTTAGTTAATAACATACCTTGAGCTCTTCTTGTCTTCTGAATGCGTGAAGCATCATAAGTTTTCGTTCCTCGTCCGTCAAAATGGATTCTTTGGGGGGAGGTCCAGTACCAGATTTAGTGATTTTCAATACAACTTTAGTTTTTTCGTTCTTCCCCAAGTAATCGCTCAATTTCTTACCACGTTCGAGTAATTTTCCCGAGAACCAAAGTTGAGCTAAGGCGGGATCGATAACCTGTAAAAAAAAAGTACTGATTAAACAATCATCAATTTTTTAGAATAAAAATTAGTATCACATTTCTCATAGCAACAACGTTTTGTGTTGACTTAGGTACCATACACGAAACATTTAAAAACAAGTAATTATACGGTTCGAAAAAATTTTATCGAGGGTATACGCGGGCAGAATTTCTCAAAACGATTGATTTTTACCTCTAACGAAGCTTGTGTGCCGGTTAAATCTTCGCAATTTTCAAATTCCATTCTAATCGGGTCGTGCGGAGGTAAATTCATTGGATATATACTCGTTATAGTACCTTGTAGCATATCCAACGTATCTTGAATTTTTTTTTGATTCAAGAAAACTCCAGCTTGTACTTGTTTCTATGTTGAACATACCGATATTAGAATGATTAAAAAGATACAAATTAATGTGAATTCTTTTACTCTTTACTTTAGATATGATGGCTTTCGCTTCGTCGACTGCTTTCATAATTAATTTTTGATGATTTTCGCCGGGTTGTTTGCCATTTCGACGACCAACAGGATCTTTGTTGAGAGTCCACTCGCCACTGGGCGAGCACTTTTCATCCCATTCGTCAACGAGTTTGAGCTCTTGAACCTGTTCGTCGGTTAATCCAATGATGTTAGGAGGGAGCATTGTACCATGTTGACACAATTGCTCCATTTCTAAGATAAAACAAAATAAATGCATCAATGATGAAAATTAAGTACTTCTATAAGCTGTTAATCACCTTACCACTACAAATTCGGTCAATTTTCAGTCTTCCGTTGTAAATCATGGTAACTGAATTATAGCATTCGTCGACGGTCGAAGTAACCGATGAGTCGTACAAGAACTGACTTTCGTCGCCTTTTTTGATATGTAACTGAACCATCTGAATAGAAATAAACGTTAATACTAAACTAAACTGCACCGGTAAAAGAGCAGTAACTTTAGTACTTGTGTTCAAGTACTAGACCGAAGTAAAGGTGTTGTAGTAAAATAATAATAATAACGATAAAAGTTGAACCGCAGTGCTAGATAATACAATCGTAAACTGATAAACTGCACTTACTTACCTTTTAAAAAATATTTTAATCGTAAAAAGGAACTTTCTAAAATAGAAACCATGCGATCGAAAGGATTTCTAGAAAATACAGAAAAGTAGAAAACTAATTTTTCGATACATAAATTTGGCTAGCAGACTTGAAAGCCGACAATTTGTGCGTACTTTGTGTTGTTTATGATAATGAATGAAAACAAAATGTAGAGTACCGCTACCGCGACTCGCGGCTGTTTTTACCATGGTTTCAACATTGTTTTGTTTTCGCTTTCACTAAAAGGGTGGCAAAGTGCGTTCTTTGAGTCTTGCTTCTTGATTGGTTATTGGTTCATTCAATAAACACAGCTGGCGTCAGTAGTCAACTAGCTTTAGGTAGACTACAGTACGATCTGAGGATTCCGGCTACGGCAAATAGAAGCGTAAATAATTATTACGAAAGTACGACACGACAGTAATTAATATTATTCATTTTTCATTCTTGAAATAAACAGAAGTACTAAAGTAGTAAATGCGATGGTAAATTGATGATAATGAATAGCTTGGATTATCAACTTCATGGGCAAAATTCGTACATGCTTTCAGCATGCAACTAAAAGTTATTTCAGTAGTTCTGTTCTAAAATAGGTATGTCTGAGTAGAAAAAGGATTATGAGTACATAATCTGTTTTGGAGAATAAGATGAAGTATCATGGTTTAAATCAGATGAGAAAAATAATTCTTTAATTTTATAAGGTACATAGAACAAGTTATTTAAAATAAAAAAACAAAGTAGGTAATTCAAATTCACGAAGAAAGAGTGAAAAAAATAACATAGGAGTAAACGAAGCATAAAATATAAAAACAACTTGATCAGTAAATATGTATAAAAATGCGTTTATAAAACATAATTTTGGATAATTAAAATGCCATAATGGCTAAGGACCGTTTTCAGGAATTGATCCGTTATCTTGTACCGAATCTTTCTGCTTTCCAATGGAAGCGGAACAAGTTTTCTGATTTCCTGATTTTTCATAGTCGTTTTTTGAAAAATCTCTCATTCCAAAATCCTCGTCAATACTTGATTTCCGACGACGTGAACTTTTTGGTAACCGATCAACTTCTTCATATGAAGATCCTGAAGAACTGCTAGTCGAACTGTCTTCGCTAGAACTATACTTTCTGTATTTTTTGTCGTGATATTTTCGACGGCCATCTTTTCGACGATCTTTGCTGGAAGTTCGTTTCGATCGATGACTTTCTTTGCTACTTGAACGTCGAGAATGAATAGAGCGAGTTTCATCGGAAGAATAACCTTTTTTAAGACGGTCACGATCATCTCTTCGGTAACGATCGTCACGATGAGATTTCCTAGGCTTACTTCGTTTGTGATCGGTATCACTGCTACTATACCCAGTCAAGGTATCGTCTGATTCATATTTCTTAGATTTTCTAGAACGGTGTTCACGTTCCGGACGAGGAGAGCGGGTTCGAGAGCGCCGACTTGTTTTTTGACAACTTTCATTGCTAGTGGATCTTCGACGAGGTTCTTTGTTCGATCGATGACTTTCTTTGCTAATTGATCGTACCCTTTGAGGGTGTTTTGATTTACGTTCTTTACTCGGCTTACGAGATTCTTTACTGACTGATCGTCGATGGTATTCTGGTTTTGACGATCGACGACTATCACGACTAACGGACCTTTTGCGATGGAATTCTTTACTAGATAAGTGACTTTCTTTGCTGTCAGATCTTTCCCTACGAGAAAGTTCTACTTTCGACGAACGGTGGCTTTCGCGGCTAACAGATCGCTTTTCACGAGTTATATTTTGAGACGACCTAGTACTCTCCCTGCTCGTAGACCGTTTTTTACGACGGAGCTTTCCATCTCTACTTGGTGATCTACTGTCACGACTCGTCGATCTCCTACGATTCGATTTGACTGAATAACGACTTTCTCTACTGAGAGATCTTTTACTAGAAGATTTACGATCTTCGTTACTTTTAGACCTTCTTCTAGATGATTTTAATTCTGTTCTAGAAGATATACGACTTCCTTCACTTGGAGATCGGTTTTTACGACTTTCTCGGCTCACTGATCTCCTCTGGCGAGAATTTCGAGTAGAATAACGACTTTCTGTGCTCGAAGGCCGTTTTTTGTATGATTCTCCGGTCGAATGGTAGCTGTCTCTGCTGTCAGATCTTCTATGAGATGATTTCTTATCGGTTCGCTGTTTATCTCCGCTTCTCGATCGTTTTCTAGGACTGCGGCTGGAGCGCCGGCGATAAACGTCCGGATCGTCAAAGTGATCATTTTGTCGAGAAGTTGAAGCACCGTCTTTCGTGATTACGGTATATTTATTTTCCGAATGAGCGGATATGCTCAAATGGAGGTCTAGTCGTTTGGCTAAATGATTCATAATTTCTTCGTCGCATTCACTTAGATCATTAGTCGAGTCGTCATTTTTGATCGTTTCTTTCATTTTGCTAAATAATTGTTGGATAACGGGATGAAATTTGTTCGAATCTTTAGATTTTGGTTCGTCAACACTGCATGGTTTTTCTTTCTCAATCGCTGCCGCTGCTTCGTATTTTTCGAAAAATTCGTCGACTACTGTTTTTTCATTTTTTGACGGCTCTTCTTGAGCATAATATTTTTTAGCGTACTCTTTTTCAAATCGACTTTCAACAGGGTTGTAGTCTTTACGCGATGGTTTTTCGGTGGCACTTGGTGGTGAGTGGTTTATTTTGCTCATCTTGATTTCTTTGAAATTTTCTTTGATATCTTTTATGAATTTTTTACGAAGGTTTTCTTTTTTTGGACGAGGAAGGTTGACGTTTTGGAAAACCAATCGTTGCATAAATCTTCTACATTCTTCCTGTTCATCAGCGTTTAAAGTACCTTTGTTCGAACGATCGGCAATATCACTCAATAAAATCTCGAGCAATGATACTGGAAATTTTTGACGGAGTACGCTAGATTTGAAAACCTAAAAAAGATTCAAGTAGTATGAGGAAGAGATAAAAGAGCACGATAAATAGTTTCGAGGTTAAAATTAATCACTTACGCTGATAATATCATCGTGATCTCCAATCAAGTATAACAATTTATTGAAGTATTTTATTACTTCCGTTAAATTGTACTCGATAAAAAGATAATAAGAAACGATTTCGGCTAATATTTTCCGATGCTTCATTTTATCATTGTATCGATCGAAAAGTTTCAATAAACAATTGAGTAATTCTCCGGGATCTCGTTTGACGAGAAAATTCACTCTAATGAGATCAATGTCGGCTCCGAAGTTTTTACTTTCAGTAGCTTTGATCAGATACTTTTTCGCCATTTCATAGTTCTGTTGAATTAAAAATGAATATAAATACTTTGTCCTCGGTGAACTTTAAAAGCAATAAATGAAATAAGTCCATACGTTTTCATGTTTTAAGTAGTACATCGCCATTGCGTGGTTACCAAAGCTGCTTTCGTACGAAATTTCTAGTCCTTTTGACAGATATTCCCGTGCTAAGCGAATATCTTGATAAGGCGGAGCTAGTTTTAGCATACCTTTGCCACATCGAAAGAGTAAATGAGCGCAATTTTCATTCATCTGCACACTTTTCCTACAAACAAACATTAAAATTTGTAATTAAACCACTACAAACGATAATTACTATTTGTGCTGAATTGTCTCACTTTAATAACATCGCTGCACGCTCGTTAATTAAATTGTTTTTTTCGGCCAATTTACGCCTTTCATTTTCGTTGGCAAATAGTAATAACTCTTGAGATTTTTTCTTTGAACGATTGGCTGTCTCTACGTAAACTTCTGCAGCAAAAGCCATGAAAGAGGCGTCTTCTTTCAATTTCATGGCCAGCTCCAACGATGAGATTTCATCTACAGATGGAATAGCTAAATTGCTTTCCATCCTTCTCAAACGCCCGAGGTACATTCCTCTGGTAAAGTGCCAGTAGGGATTATCATCATCAATACTCGTAGCTCTCTCAATGTATTGAATAGCTGCTTTTATCCCGTCATAACCGAATTCCACGTATAGATTGGCGCGAACTGCCCAAACACCAGCTTGATTCCTTGGATTCAAATCACTGTACGGAGTGATTTTGTTCAAAACCTAACAAAAACGCTTGATCAGCTCTAACCGACCCTATTGCACAATAGTAATATTTTTCTCACTTCTAGAGCTTTTTCTGTTTGATTGGTGCTATGTAACATAACGACCCGGCAACTGTGAAGAATATGAAATAAAGCGTCGTTGATCTGCGTGAAGTAAACGTCCTGACTTCGGTTTTTCATCGAATTTAACAGCATTCTCTCCATTTCATTGATATTCTTCAGGGATTTATCTAGTAAACGTTTTCCGAAATTGTTGTAACAAAGGATTAAATGCATCACGAATCTAAAAATCAAACAAAAATTGATGACGTATTACGAAACACTGTTTTTTGTTTAATTCTACAAGAAAGAGGGTTCATATGGAAATTTACTTTCTGAGTTTGAATACCGAAGCTTCATCAAACACTTCGTCCACATCCATGATATCCTCGACCGAATCCCGATTGAAGGAGCTAAGAGAATCCTCAGGTTTCCAGATAAAAGGACAGTGTAAGTTATTTATTTTGTATAACAAATCAGCATCCATAATATTTACTGATGGAGGTTGGTCCCCCGCGCTTCTGTTTTCCTCCGCAGTTGGGTTAGAGTCGACGGGTACTGATGATATAAGATCCGGGGGATTCAGTTCGTCCATAACAGAATCCATGATGTAAAATCAAAGTAGTTCGTTTCTTTACTACTTTGTGTAAAACTAATAGAAATTTGAGTTAAAATTAATGTTATAAACTATTCATGTTCATGTCAAGTGATTAAAAAAATTAGTTAGCTTGCAAGAATCTGAGAGGAATAGAGGATTGAGCAAAAACTTCTCGAACAGAATTAAAGACCATGGAAAAATAATTAAACTTTAAAGCAAAGTAATTCGGAAAATTTCACATCATAAAACGGAAAAGATAATTATTTTCAATCTTGCCACCTCCACCTAACTCAAAAATTAAAAAAAAAAATTGATAAAGAACCCTTCAACTTCCCCACCACCCACATTCCACAGACAGAACACAGAGACTTAACAGAGAAGTTCGACCAGGTCAAAACAATCATCGAAAATGATACTACAAAATGGTCGAAAATAATACACCGTAAAGATGTTTTTATGAGAGCAAAAAAGCAGCAAATTCAAGGTAGCGCCAGTAAAACTGTTGATTTACGTCGCTCTCATCGTTGAAGAATGGTGATCTCACTTGATTTTTCACGTTGCGAAATTTATGAAAAAAAAAGAGATAACGCAGAGAAAATTGAGCGATGCGAAGCGGACTGTTGAAGCTGAAATAAGAATGATGCGGTCGTAATTCATAATTACTTCAATTTTATTCGTTTTGGTAAGTTATTATTCATAATTGCAAATACGTATTCTTTTTCTCACATTTTTGTGGGAAGTACTCGGATGAAATTTTCAAATGTTACTTTGCAACTTGATGTGGTACCTACGGATATAACAATCCGTTCATGAAAACTAATAATATTCCTATTTCGCGTATTTTCTATGGTCAGAAATGTTTTGTTTTAAGAAGCAGTTTTGATTCAATGCGTTCCTTCTACAGCAGTGATAATTCTTTGTAGTAATAATAAATACGTTTTTGGGTAAGTGTTTTTGGTTTTCCTTCAGTTTAACGTAACATCATGCAATAAATTCGTCAGTATCTCTTATGTTTTCCTGATCAAAACTGCTTCTGTTTGTTTCACCAAATTAAATGTTGATTTCGCTTTCAGGTACGCTAAATCAAAATGCCGCAAAATGAGTACATGGAACGGCACCGTAAACTTTACGGTCGCCGATTAGATTATGAAGAACGTAAACGTAAAAGGGAAGCTCGAGAACCGCATAAACGAGCTGAAAAAGCGCGCCGGTTACGTGGTCTGAAAGCTAAACTGTTTAATAAAGAAAGACGCAATGAAAAGATTCAAATGAAAAAGAAAATCCAAGAACACGAAGAAAAATTAAACAAGCGTAAAACCGAAAAACCCAAAGAAGGAGCGTTGCCGGTATACTTACTCGATCGTGATGTTCAGTCCTCTGCTAAAGTGCTATCCAATATGATTAAGCAAAAACGAAAAGAAAAAGCCGGCAAGTGGGACGTCCCCATTCCGAAAGTTCGAGCGCAAGCAGATGCTGAAGTGTTCAAAGTTCTCCGCACTGGTAAAACTAAACGCAAAGCATGGAAGCGAATGGTAACCAAAGTTTGCTTTGTGGGAGATACGTTTACCAGAAAACCACCGAAGTTCGAACGATTCATCAGACCGATGGCATTACGATTTAATAAAGCTCATGTTACACATCCTGAACTCAAGACTACGTTTTATTTACCTATTTTGGGGGTGAAAAAGAATCCTAGTTCCCCCACACATACGAACCTTGGAGTCATCACCAAAGGAACAGTCATAGAAGTTAATATCAGTGAATTAGGTTTAGTCACCCAAAGTGGTAAAGTTGTTTGGGGAAAGTATGCGCAAGTGACGAATAATCCAGAAAATGACGGGTGTATTAATGCGGTGTTAATTGTTTAATTGTAACTATGTTCTTTGTATTATTGATAAAATAAATTTTCATTTTTAACCTCGTGTTAATTCGCTATTCAATTACGTTGCAAAGTAACTTTGAAATTCATGACTCTGCTAAAAGGTTATACTTTTAAATTGAGACGTATTTTAAAATATTGATACGATTTTTTATTTGATCTTCTAGGTTTTAGTCTGAAAAATGCAAATTTTCGTTAAAACTTTAACGGGCAAGACTATCACCCTTGAGGTCGAACCTAGTGATAGTATTGAAAATGTAAAAGCCAAAATACAAGACAAAGAAGGTGAGGAAAAATGGCAGGAACTTGGTGTACTAGATCGAAAGAAGCTGCTCAAATTTGTTCGTTTTTTACTAAGCATTTGTCGTTTCACAGGCATTCCTCCTGATCAACAACGTTTGATTTTCGCTGGTAAACAACTTGAAGATGGAAGAACTCTTTCTGATTACAACATTCAAAAAGAATCGACGTTGCATTTAGTATTACGATTAAGAGGAGGAGCTAAAAAAAGGAAGAAGAAGAATTACTCTACGCCGAAAAAACTGAAACACAAAAAGAAGAAGATTAAGCTCGCCGTTTTGAAATTCTACAAGGTACAAATCTTGGGATCTTTCTATTAAGAATGGTAATCCGTTACCTACCTACATACGTATATAGTTTTAATTAATCGATTTGTTATATATGTATTTAGGTTGACGAGAATGGAAAAATCTTCCGTCTTCGTCGCGAATGTCCGATGGAACGTTGTGGTGCTGGAGTCTTTATGGCTGCGATGTCCGATAGGCACTACTGTGGTAAATGTGGTTATACTTTAGTATACGATGGCACTGAAGGGAAATAATTTTTTTCATTCTATAACCTTAATGATAAATAATAAACTTTTTTAATGAATATTTTCTCATTTATTTTTTTGTACCTACTCGTTGTAACTTGATTTCTCCCGATAAATATCATTTTGTGTTGCACTGCTATTTGCTAGTGTGATAAATTTCATTTTATATTTCCAGTTTAAATTCAATCATAGGTCGGTCATCGGATACATTCATCATGCATAAATTCATAAAATGAACATTATCAAAAGAATGTTTATTCAATATTTTGACCAATGTACAGGGCAATTTTTACAGGGCAGTTTACAATTTACATTCATAAACTTAGGAAAACAAACTTATCAAATTATTGGTATATACATTTACAAATAAAGCAGAAATCACAGTTCATCTTATCGCCTATCTCTGTCCCTGCGATGCCTCTCTCTATCTCTGTGTTTTCGACGTTCGCGGTCTTTTTCTCTTTCGCGATCTCGTTCTCTTCCACTTCCACGGTCTCTTTCCCTAACACGATCTCCTCTGTCTTTTTTCTCTCTGTCTCTGCGATCGTTATACAAAGCACGAACAGGACTTCTGTCCCGAATAGGTGATTTTTCTTCTCTGACAGGCGACTTTCTTCTATGCCATGAGTTACTTTTACCGGTTTCGTAATGCTTCTCGACTTCTTTTTCTTCCTCCTCCTCAGAACTTTCGAGCCCTTCTTCAAAATCGTCATCCAAAGCAGAAACTTTAGCTTCGAGTTCGTTGTTTTCTTCTAAAACGTGGCGTTTCTGTATTCTAGGCAGAATAACATCGCACACTCTTTCTTCGCGCAATAGATTATCGATGAATTCATCCATATGTATTAGATCGAAGGCACCGTCTCGTTTTTGAATCCTCAATTTACGACTGTCCGCCAGTAGTGGTTCAAGATACTTATAGCAGTCTAACGACGATCCAACCAATCTCATATAAAATGCTCCTAATGCACGAACGTATTTGAATTCTTCGTTTCTGATAAATTCTACTATAATATCTTTTTCAGGCTGAATTTGTAGCATTTTCAACGTCAAGCATATAAACGGTGTAGCTCTGATATTACCACCGAAGACGCCTCCAACGAAACGAAGACCCATTGCTTTGTCTACGAGGAGTTCAGCTGAAAGGGCGAAGCACTCTTCTTTCCAATATTTGCAATCATAAATACGAGTTCGTATAATTTTTTCAATTAAATATTGAGGATTTGTACCGCGAATCGACTTCGCATCTTTAACAGTACGATTGGCCATCTTCTATCCAAAATTGCCCGATCGACACAAATAGTCAAATAGCGATTTTTAAATTTAAATCAACATTTCGCGACAATTTTTAAACTTACAAACTTTCAAAATTGCAACTTTTTTCCTTTTATCATGCTTTTATCACTTCACTGAACTAAACTAAACAAAATGAAGTTGATCTTCTACGATACAACAGAATTTTTCCTGGATTGGTAAGTTGTGCGTGCCTTACTTTCGATTTTCGTCCGATTTGATAGGAAAACGAAAAAAATCAATTTTGAATTTTTTTCAAAAAAAATGGAAACAATTGGAAAATTCCAATTTATTTTAAATTTATTTTGATGTTTCATGCTTGTAAAGCTATGAAATTGCAATTCAATATTCATTTCGCTGAAAAAAGGTTATTAAAAAAAATTGCAAAGAAAATTTTTTCTCCATTTTTGCGAATTCTAAAAGTCATCAAACAAAAATTATCCAGGATTTCTGATACCTGACATCCGAGTAAAGATAGTTTGTCTTTTTCGAAAAAAGGTGCTTATTTTGGCGGTCTTCGTAACTCGTAAATTGATTTTTATTCGAAGACACTGAATGCTACGTTAAGCTTCGTATAATTTGCTTTTTAAAAGATCGATAAAGAGTGAAGATGAGTTTGTGGGTCGACAAATATCGTCCAACCAATTTGAATAAATTGGATTATCATAAAACACAGGCCGCTCAGTTGAAGAATCTTGTAAGTTTCGTTATCAGTTGAATAAGTGAATATATAAATTAAATTTGACCGAATTAAAAATGATTGTATTCGTAGGTTCAACAAGGAGACTTCCCTCATTTGCTATTCTTTGGTCCTTCAGGAGCCGGTAAGAAAACTAGAATTATGGCGTTGCTTCGAGAATTATACGGTGCTGGAGTTGAACGTCTGCGTATGGAACATATGAACTTCACTGTAAATTGGCTTATTGTTTTTACCGGTGAAAACTGAAATCGACGAGCGATTTTTAATTGTTACTTTTACTTTGCAGACGCCCAGTAATAAAAAGCTGGAAATTCTCACTGTAGCTAGTAATTATCACATTGAAATCAACGCCAGCGATGCAGGTATTTATGATAGAATCGTAGTCATGGATTTGATTAAAAACGCTGCTCAAACTCACCAACTCGATTCAACCGGCCAACGAGAATTTAAAGGTACGACTATTTTGCTTAGCTGAGTAATTCTAGACTTGTTACTGGTTTCAACTCTCTGCATTTTGTTATTTTTCAGTAATCTTACTAACGGAAGTAGATAAATTGACCAAAGATGCCCAACAAGCGTTGCGTCGAACAATGGAAAAATATATCGCTACTTGCCGATTGATATTATGCGCCAATTCTATATCACAAGTTATTCCAGCCATTCGTAGTAGATGTTTAAGCATTCGTGTTCCTTCACCAACTCAAGAAGAAATCGTGTCCATTTTAATGGTACGATAAATTTAATAGGTTCAAGATGATTGCCTTATTTATAAATTATAATTATTAAATTAAATTAAATTTTGTAGACAATTTGCAAAAAAGAAGGTCTTACCATTCCTAACGAACTAGCACAAAGAATCACACAAAGTTGTGAGGGAAATTTAAGACGAGCAATTTTAGCCTGTGAAGCATGCAAAGTAAATCAGTAAGTATTGTATTGAAATGAAAATAATTAAAAATTTGATAGTGTGAATAAAACGTTTACGATAAGATTTTACGACGTGTTTCTAAATCATACACCTCATCGGCTTCACTAATTTCTTAACCTGGTCGTTTTCATGCGTAAACTAATTTTTCTAAGAAATCGGAAGCAAAACGATAGTTTTGATTACACGTGCCAGAAATCACATTTAAGAATGTTTGATTAATATTTAAATTTGTCGAATACGAAAGTAAGCAAATCATCTGGTTATCAATGAAAAAAAAACAGGTTATACGTTTTAATGACCTCTTCCTTACTTCACTGCTACGCGTTAAAATCACACACACCTCGAAAGAATTTTCAACGTTCAACAAAAATTTTGACTTTGAACGCTCATTAGAATATGTACATTTGTAATCACGTTTATGAGTTCATACATGCATATATCAAACAGTGTAATTTATCATGTTGCGTAGACGACCTTCATAGACTCAATGCTGCTTCGCTATTCCTTTTTGTTTTAGGTATCCGTTCGAGAAAGATCAAAAAATCGTCGAACCAGATTGGCAGCTTTATATTAACGAAACGGCTAATGTTATATTGAAGGAACAAACGCCTCAGAATTTGCTGACTGTTCGTAACAGACTGTACGAGTTGTTATGTCACGGTATTCCGACTGACACAATATTTAAGGTAATGTAACCGTGCAGAAGGTTATCGTTAGGTTGATAATTATATGTAATATTTTTTGACCGAGTCAAGTTCCTGTATATTCCCTATTGTTTACATTATCTCTTGGAAAAAAAGTGTTTGAAATAGATAAGCCCAAATTCGAAATTGCGCAATAATACAGTCCTTTAAAATAATTTAAACTCGTGTGTACACTGTACAGTTGAGATTATGAAGTGGTTTTTGGAATTTTATACCTGGTGACGACGGTTAGCCATAGGGCGAGGGAAACGCTCACATCCATAGATCAAAAATTTACGTGCATGGTATCACTGTGAGGGAATCCCCGCGTAATACTTTTTATATGATTTTTCCTCTATTTTTATACTTCTATCTTCAAATGCAGCAATTAATAATTAGTGAGAAGTTCCCTCACGACTTGCTTTACATGAATAGTATCATTATGAGAGATTCCCCGCATTAATACCCTGAAACTGTTTTTTTTTTTACGGCTCTCTAAACGTGTTGCATACAGCTCACCTGATTTTTCTCGAATGCGGGGAATCCCTAACGATGATACCATTTAAAGGTCGATTGCTCGCCCGCTTACCTATTTAAGTATGTACGTGTGTGCTTCACCGTGTGTTCAAGTACTTGAGGTGTATTGCGCAATGAAAAGAATTAGATTCGTTAAAGACACTAATGGCGCAATTTTTAAGAAGAATATTTTTATTAATAATATATTCGATCATCGAAGTTTGCTTTTTGAATTTTTCATATGTAATACACGAGTGCCAATTAATACGCTCGTTACTGCACGTTACGAAATATTGATTCACCTCACTACTTAGCATCAGAATTAATAAAAACGTTATATTTTTTCAGCATTTACTGAGACAATTGTTGAAGAAATGTGATATATCAATTAAACGAGAAGTTATCGAAGCAGCGGCTGACTACGAGCATAGGTTGCATCGTGGTAACAAGGTCATATTTTACTTAGAAGCTTTTGTTGCCAAATTTATGGCTATTTATTTACAATATATCGAATCCATGGGAATGTAATTTTTATAAGTAATCGTATTCTGTTTTATCGAAAAAGTCGTCATTTTGTGTAAAATTTTATAACTTAATAAATTGATTTTTCATTACTCTAGTCAAGATTTTGTTTAAAAATTTAAAATTTCATGAATACTTAATACGCGAATAAAAAAAAATTATAAATCGAATTTTGTGCGAATCACCAATTTTAATCACTGAAAATTGATAAATAATCAACTATTCGTAATCCTTACACCAATAAATACTACATAGATACAATACTACAAATAATTCATAAATGAAAAAGAAATCAATAGGAAAAAATGACTTAAAAAATAGACTTAGAAAGGATTACTTACAATAGATGAAAAATTGTAACAATCAATAACAAACACCATTCATAATTAATTATAATACACACACACACACAAGTGATGCGACACGTATATAAATTGAAAAGAAGTAACTACTCAGAAGTTGACTAAGAATAAAACATTGAAAACATTCCGCGAACATAAGCGTAAATTTTTAAAAAGCATAAATGAAAAAATCCATACCGAACACGATTCGTTATATCACAATAATATGTTTTAAAAATATTAAAACTAACCGCCGACAAAATCTGTAATTTCAAGATTAAGTATAGTTAAAATGTATTCACTTCTAAGTAGTTTCATTCTTTTAGTTTTTGGAGACATTGCATTACTCTGTTAGTCAACACAACGCGTAGATAATTTGATTAAAATATGAATTCGAAGGAAAATTCTGCAGTTCTATTCATCTTTTGATTTTTGGGTGGTTTCATCTTCTTTTGCATTAGTTTCGCCCTCGTCGTCGGAATAACTATTGGGCGTTTCACCCGGTTTCAATAATCTACCAACGTAATCGTATTTCTCATTAAATTGCATTTCCCATTCGAGCACAGAGTCCATTTCAGATGGAAGTAGATCACTGAGATCGTCGTATTTGTCACTAGGTTCATCTAACGTAAATGTTGCCAAACCCCGAGATGCGTCTCGACCAGCGAATACTGCGTAAGGTCCTCCGGGACCGTAATACCTTTTACCGCGAGTTACATCGAATACCTTGTTGTTTACAGCGACTAAAACTCTGCCTTCGCCTTTCGTTCCATCGAACTCCTTCAGCTCTTCCAAAGTGAAATCCCGTTTCTTCATCGGAGGTGCCGCAGGACTTACGTACGCGACCGGCTTATCAATTTCATTTCGGCTTTTGAAAATTTTCCACAACAGGTAGAAAATGATCCCGATCAAGGGAATATTAATAAAATATGTAAAAAATGTCGAGGACGTACCGCCGCTTTCTGATAAATCATCAGCCATTTTTAAAACGCTATAGAAATTTTCTGCTAGTTATTCTGTATTTAATTTACGAATCCAATTCACGATAACATTCGCTGCACTGAAAAGTTGGTGTTTGTAGAGCACACACTAGAAATCTGAGAATTATAAAACTTATAAACCGTCATCACACTAAGATGATTATGATTGAAGTAATTATTCAAAACTACTGTTTCGAAGTTTAAATTAAATCACTTTTTATTTTACAATGGGACTTGTTGATGATAAATTGTGGGCTGTTCGCACTTCTTCGCTCGTTAACTACGCAGAAAAATGACTAAAGAAAGAAAACTGATAAAAACTGCATAGAACTCGTAGTTAAACCGCAAGACATCCAGTCTAAGAGCGTTCATTTGCAGTTCGCACTCGATTTTGTTTTTAATTTTTCGTTATCACCGACGTCGTTGTTTAATGTTTAATTTAATCGTTTACCAAGTTTTATGTATGTTTTAATTAAGGTTTTAGGTTAACAAGTTGTTATTTGAAGTGTCAGATGAATATTAATCATTGAAATGAACACTATAACTATTTCGGCGTCTCGCTCAAAAACTAGCATTCTTGACAAATCTTTGAGTAAAGGAAAAGGAGAGATTAGCCTGACATGTTTTGCTCTCTTATTCTCGGAGATAGTTCAGTACTGTCAAAATCGTTCTCACAGCATTCCAGAGCTTCAAAACAAGTAATTATTTTTTACTACTTGAATCTCGATTCAATATTAACTGACGTATACTATTCAGACTTTCAGAATTTGGAAAAGACGTTGGATCTAAACTGATAGATGTTGTGTTCATTCGCGAAAAGAACTACAAAAGAGAAATTAAACTGCTCAATATTCTAATTTTCATCAAGTCCACCTTCTGGAAAGTGAGTTTCATGTTCAGTTCAGCCGTTAGTAGTACCTCAGTGTGTTGAGCTTACCTACAAAGTAATCGTTTTGCAGAATTTATTTGGACGAGAAGCCGATAAGCTAGAACATGCTAACGATGATGAAAGAATGTATTACTTAAAGGAGAAAGATCCCCTCGTGAATAAATTCATATCAGTTCCAAAAGATAAAGGCGTACTAAACTGTGCTGTTTTTACCGCCGGAATTATAGAATCTGTTTTGAACTCTTGCGGATTTGTGAGTGTTTCATTTTAAATTTCAGTGCATTCATTTGGCGTTTATTCTAAAGTTTGTAGTTTTACAGCCTTCGAAAGTAACTGCTCACTGGTACAACGGAACCACCTACATGATCAAATTTGATGATTCAGTCATTGCCAGGGATAAACAGATGGATGAAAAATAAATTCTGTGTTACCTATATTAAATGAATTTATATGTTATTATATCTCATTAAATATTTATTATAAAGAAATCGAATTCGTAAACTTAATTCTCATGTCAACTGTTTCTTTTCTAATTTCGTGTTTAGCGGTTTTTTCCCATTAAATAGCACCGGAAGTAACATTGGAAGATAATGCAAAAAATCATATTGCGCAAAAATACTACATAAGGTATTTACTTATTATGCATTCAACTAATTCTCATAAAGGATAACACACAAATGACTTAAATAAATAACGCGTTCCATCAACTATCTGCTGCTTATTTTTTCGAAAATTTGGATTTTAAATAGAAAAATAGGCCGGTTCCAAACACTATGCCTAAATTAATTTTGGCAGCCTGTAAAACAATAGTTACATTATTAGCAATCTCATAACGTAAATACGTCGTTCACGTAATAAAAATAAGATGCATTACCCCTGCACGTCCCCTTGGGGTCTCGGCATTATAATACTTCGAAAATCCCTTAAACTTGGATTCATCAAAAACGTAATCAGCTGTGCTATACGGGCTTCCGTCTCCTGCCATGGTTAGTTTTCTAAGACAAAATGACAGCTAATGAATAGAGTTATTTGAAATAAAAGCAATGAGTGCAACACTTGAAAGTAATAGTACAAGGATTGAGAAAAATAAGTAAATGATGAACAGAACTTACAAATATTAAATTCCAACACAAAACACCCGAAATTAGTTTTCAATAATCAATGAAGGTTGTTTGTGACACGAACTTTCACAGCAAACTTGAAAAGCTCAAGTTGTTATCAGTGGAAATGCAGACCGAACTACCCAGTGAAAGTTGGTGGCGGCCGAGCAAGTTGGTTACAGTTGGTTACACGCAGGTGTACTCTATAAAAATTATAGAGTGCAGCTCCATCCATAATCGAATCGATGGTGAATAATAATTATTATTTTAGATTTTTTTTACGACGAGAATGACTTATTGAAAATTTTAAAAAATAGTAAAACGAAACAAAAAATTATTTATTTAGCATTGTATAAAGATTATAAAACTTATTTATTATGCATTCATGGTTCAGTCTGTTTCTGTTTTCTGTTCCGCATTAATTACAATTACAATCGCTTACAAATTTTCAAAAAAAGTTCAGAGAAGATGAACTGAATTGAGATAATTGTCATACTCTGTATCGGCTGCATTTATTTTCTTTCGATAATTCTTAATCCACCTTCTAAAAATATTTACATAAAGTTTCCTTGCATCTGTAACACTCGGAGGATCATTTTCATTTTCAGACCTCAAGTCCAAATGATGAGCTGCATCAGATAAAACAAAGACAAACGAATCCATCGACACAAGTGATCTTTCTGTGACTCCTCCGCTTGACCAAGGATCCAATAATCCATTACTGTTAAAAATATGTAAGCATCAGTGAGTCATTTTTGATAGTATCCAATATTAGGAATCAATACAATTTTATTGATTATTCGAATAGATACCTACCTAAATATTATGTTCGATGCGTATCGTAAATCCTTTCCACCATATTCTTTCTCTATAAATCTTTCTTTCGGCGTTATCTTATAATTTTTATAGCAATCTTCCGCAAATTTTGTAAGATTCCATAGTGATGGTTCAAACATGTCTGTCTTACCATCACTACACATTGGCATAATAATTTCTGAACACGCCTTGAAAAGATGAATAAATAAATAAAAAATACTATAGCACACAATTTACGAAAATGGCCGTGAGTGGATGAATCGTTGGATTCAAAGTACCAACCTGAATATTCCATGTTGTTGCGGCAATTTGACCAAATGGATCAGTGGACCAATCGAAGCATTGAGTCTTACCAGTATAATTTAAGTAGACTGATACTGAGTCGAATATCGCACTCAATAGTTTATCCTCTGGCACCGGCGAATTTAAATATTTACACATTTCCTATCCCAAAAGAATCTTTAATTCATATTTTTCGATTTTTCTTTTGAAAATTTAATTTCCAAACCCGTATAATATGTTGTTTATTTACCTTGACAGGATTGGCAGGTAAAGGCATAAGGAAATCTGTCGGGTAAGGATAGTTGACCATACCAACAGCTGAATAAAGTTCACTCAGGACATTAACGAATTGATTTATATCGTCTTCGGATTGTATAGGCTCGCACAAATTCCAGTTTTTGCTAACCCACTGTTTGCCTTCGCCTATAATACGTTTGGTAAGCATAAAACTAATAAAATAAATACGTAAATGAAATACATATTTGCGTTGAAAAGCGTACTCTTAGCCAAAGTTTCACGCAAAATTCTCCAAGAATTCCGAATATTTTGCACGCATTGTGGACTCGAGCTGTTAAAAGCATTGGTCAGCACCTCGTTGAAAGCATTGCATCTTGTAATACCAGAAAATTGTAAAATAGGTGCGGATGAAGCTAAAGCCCTACAAATGTCGCAATCGAATAAAATCATAAAAAATAATTCAACTGCGTAATTAGCTACTACCTAGCTACCTGCACCTACCCTTCAATTATAGCGGGATACTTGATTCTCATCCAAGCTGCTAACATGCCTCCGTAAGAGCCACCGAAGGCAATGACCGGATTGGCACGTTTACTACTACGTCTGACTCTGCCACGAGGGGCGGATTTTTGGTAATTTTTCAATTCGTACAAAACATCGACGTAATCCGCTAAAGCTTGTTGAGTTGATAAATACGCGTAGTACTTGGGATCCTGCGAAAAAAAAATTTTCGATTAGAAATATTATTAATTTTCAACTACCTATTTGGCTGTGGCGTTTTTTTACTGTTTTATTTTTTTGAGGAGGTAATGATTTCCCGTAATATCGATGTTCTGCAAACACAACCAATGCTTTAAATTTCTCTGCCGAATCCCACAAGAATCCCTGAAAAAAGAGTGACGTTGTGTAGCAATTCGGATCAACTCTTCCAAAAATAGGACGCAATATGGAATAGTTGAATCATATTTACTTACTGTATTTTGAGCAAACACTTCAATATCGCCTTCATTTCCTGTGTAAAAAAATATGGGTCCGTAGTTGGGTTCCCAATAAGAATCATTGATCAAGTATCGTAATTCGAACGAGCGATTGTCAAAAAATGAAAAATGATCCAGCTGCAATTAAAAATGAACATAGGTAACGTTGATCTTTACGTAGGTATAGTTTATCATGCAAAGAATACAAGGTATCACGTGTGAAATGAGTACAAATGTATCGTGTGTTCCCGATAAAAAAAGTCCATAGACGTAGATGCTATTAATGACATCAGGTACATAATTATGTTGAACGCACGAGGCAATTAGCTTTAATATAATTATTCGCAAAGATTGAATTTTTGCAAGTTTCAAAAAAATATGATTACCTTACTACCTATCTAAGTTATGAGTAGTTTGGTTTGGCGCATCGATACAATATACATATTATGTTGTATTCATAATGTTTTTAAACTTTTTTTTTGAAATTGAAGGGTTCGTGGTGAAAAGGGCAGTAGTCACATTTGGAAATTTTGACTTTGGCACGTTATTGCGAAATGAATCTAGCACTAAGAAACGTGGTAATTGTACTCATAGAAAGTTCAAACATTTGAGAATAAATTACTAATATTACTAATCTTTTTGATGCAAAATTTATGCCACAATAACTAGTTGAACAGTCAATTCCTAGAATGGACTACTGCCCTTTTCACAACGAACCCTTCAATTAGGTATTAAATACCTGATGCTCTGATATATCTACTTACCTACTTAACGATGTAAAGTATTATTAATCATCTACTTGAATGAATAAAAATGAAAAAAAAAATTATTAGATCTGAAATAAAACAATAAATAAAATTAACTTACCGGTACATCGATATATTTAGTCTTATAGGTAAATTTTCCATACGAAAGACCAATGAAACATAAACCAACAATGAAACCGGCCGACGAGACCATTTTTCTGTACAAGGAGTAAAAACAACTGAACACAACGTCGAAAGTAGTATGATCTTCAACCTGCTCGTATGCGAGATCGAAACGAAACTAAATGAATTGTTTCCGATTATTAATGCGCGACCTTTCCTCTACTTGAATCGGTGTTTTACACGTTTGAGGAAATTCTGAATCAATGTAATAATTATCAATTACTGATAATGAAAATTAATCTTTGTACTCGTGTTTCACATGAAAAATAAATTGATGATACTGACAATATTTTACAGCTGTGTATTCTGCATTGATTAATTGAAAACAAAAACGTGCGGTTTGAAATATAATTATGTAGTCTAGTTACCTACTTATTACCTAATACACGTATGAGGTTGGGTTCATTCAAAGAACACAGTTTATTTTAGGTACCTATTCGTGTAATTTGTTTCCATCAAGTACAAAACCTAGTGAAAATGACCTCCCTATATGCTTTAATCTTTTTTGAAGCTATTAATTTCAAATCAAAGTGACCAAGGTTCGATTTTGACGGAGTCTCTGGTTTTGCTCAATTTTGTTGTTTTTTTTTTTGTTTGTCAATTTTTCGTCGATTGTGTAATAAAGGAATCGCCGGCATTCCTGCTCTGACCTATCAAGCTAAAATTTTTTTAATTCTTAAAATTTAAATATGGAAGTTTTTTAAACATTTCAATCATGAAAAATTGCTACTTTCACAATGAAAAAAAAAATGAAAAACTTTCAATTTTGAATGCTAAATAAAATTGAACTTAGGAAGAATGCCTATTTAATTTTTTTCAGATTTCAGCTCAAAAGAAGGATGAATCGTCAAGAAATTTCTATTCGCAAAAAAAAATTTAAAGCTCAATTTTTAATAAACTTTTAATTGCCAAAAAGTTTGTTTTTTAAAAAGAATTTTAATTTGTTTTAAACATTTCCATTTTATAAAAAATCAAATGTCAAAAAATTTCTTTTCGCAAGAAAGTTTCCTATTATCGAAAAAATACTTTTCAACACATTTACTCCAAAAATTTTATTTTTTAAAGAATTTTTTATGGCAAAAAAAAAAAATAGTAAGTAAAGAGATCAATGATCAGAAAATTTATTTGCAATAGATTAGATACATCAATTTTTGCGGTATTTTAAATTTAAAAAAAATTAAATTCATACTACGTGAGCTGGCGAGGGGTTGACGAATGATTTAAAAAAATTAAATTCATTTTTCGCTTCGAGCGTTTAAACAGTAATTAATCAAGCAGCTGTGCTCTTATTGTTCTTTCGATAATTTCTAATCCATCTTCGGATAATATTGACGTACAGTCTTCTCGCCCTCGTAACGCTTGGAGGATCATTTTGATGCTTAGCCCTCAAATCTAAATGATGTGCGGCATCCGGTATGTCAACTACAACCACCGATGCCGGCGCTTCTTTCGCCGTAACTCCTCCACTCGACCAAGGATCCAATAAGCCATTACTGATGATCAAAATGATGCGAAAAAGTTGAAATAACTTACAATACAAGACAGAGCTTTTCGCTGGGGGTTAGTATTTGGAACGTACGTCTACGTACCTAAATATTATATTTGACGCGTGACGAAGATTTTTTCCACCGTAGGTTTTCTCAATGAATTTTTCGTCCGAATGTACTCCGTACTTATCGTAACATTCTTTGCTGAATTTGGCGTAGTCCCATGGCGAAGGCTCGAACATGTCTGTGATACCATTACTACAGAATGGCATGATTAATTCTGAGCAAGACTTTAAAATAGACAATGTTAGATATACTATGCGAGATGAAGAGGTATTTTTTATTTATGATCGAGCCATCACGAATTACCCACCTGTACGCCCCATGTAACCGTATCAATATCGCCGTAAGGATCAGTCGACCAATCTAAACATTTGGATTCGTTGTTGTAATTCGTGTACACGGAGATCGCTTTGTAGACCGCGTTTAATAATGAATCATCATCCTTAAATGTGGAATTTAAATAACTGCACATTTCCTGTGGTCGAGAAAAGACAAAACTATTATTTTGACGCTACTATGTAATTATATCGACACAATAGGTACTTGTACAATTGTCAATTCGTCAATTGTAGAGTAAATTATAGGCAGTCTCATTTTTCAAAGAAAGCTCCCTTACCTTGACAGGATTTGCTGGTACAGGCATTAAAAAATCGTTCGGGTACGGATAATTGACCATTCCTACCATTGCGTAAACTTCAGTCAAAAAATTAATCAGTGTACTAGCATTGTGTTCGGTCTTGACTGGTTTACACAAGTTCCAGCTTTTGCTAATCGAAGTCCCGTTGTCTGAATAAATAGAAGGAATTTTTACCTAAACGTACCAAAATCATATCTAAACGAAACGAAGAATCTACCTTGTTTGACAGATTTGCGTATAACCGCCCACGAATTTTTGATATTCTCCACACACTTGGAACTCGTATCTTTGAAAACATTGGTCAAAACTTTGTGATATGCGTCGCAAGGAATATTACCAGAAAGATAGAACATCGGTGCTGACGAAGCTATCGCTCTGAAAAATGAATTCAAAAAATTATACTTGACTATAAGATCAAACTTTCGATAATTTTTTACCCCATACTTACCCTTCGATTACAGTCGGATATTTCATTCTCATCCATGCAGCCAATATTCCACCGAGTGATCCTCCGAAAGCGATGACCGGGTTGGATTGCGTGCCAACCTTTCTTTTATTTGCAGTACCATTCTTTGAGTGATTTTTCACTTCGAACAGCACATCGACGAAATCAGCCAAAACTTGCTGACTGGACAAGTAAGCGTAGTACTCGAATTGGTTTTGGGGACTCGCATGCTGAAGAATTGAGATAATAGATCGTTCGTTGAAATTCTATTCTGACAAATTATTGACTGTGGTACAGCGGTAGGTATTAGATACTCACGTTCGAATGGGAGTGAGAATGTGTTGAATGGGAGTGAGAATGTGTTGAATGGACGGGTAAAGATTTTCCATAATAACGGTGTTCAGCAAAAACAACCAAGGCATTGAATTTTTCAGCAGCTTCCCAAAGAAATCCCTTCATACGTGAAAAAATGGCGATTATAAAGTAGATATATAGGTAATGAGCAGATAGAGCTTCGTGAAAAAAATCTCAAAAATTAAATAAGTACCAACACCTACACTATTGAAACTTGAAAGTGCTAGAGAATAATCTAACAAAGAATTCCGAGTAATCCTTGGATAAATTAACATAGGTAGGTAGTGTTACCGTAAGTCGGGGCGAAGATGGACGGATTTGACGGTTTTTTGTGAATAACTTTTTTTCTAATTAGGTTACAAGGCTGGGGTTTATTCCGTTGGAAAGAGCTATCCTTTGGCTTCACAAATCATATTTAAAAAAAATTTTTTGATGACTGTGAATATTTTATTTTATTTTTTTTAAACTGTCCCGCTTCACCCTGTAGGGTGGGGCGAAGGTGGACACCTTTTATTTTCTGGACTAGAATCATGTTAGTAACCCTTCTAGTGACTCAAAAAGTTAATTCGGACCATAATTATCAAAAAATATTATCAAAAGAGCACATTTGATGAAAAACTTGAATTTTATAAGTAAACATAATGATCAACTTCGGAC
>FIZT01008405.1:2236-18244 GCA_900065295.1 Paracoccus marginatus
TTATTCGGAAATTTCAAAAATTTTAGGTACGTTTTTTTACCAAAAAAAAAAAAAAAAAAAAAAAAAAATTAAAAAAGAACTAGTCCCATAATAACCTAGTCTTTTATCAGATTTAATTACAGTGCTGGTCGATTTTCGAGCCATTTTAATCCAAGTACGTTGACGGATCAACTCAGGTATCTACAGCTACACCTATAGCGGTGAAAAAGAGAGAGAGAGAGCGGGAAACAGGAAAAAAATTACCCAATAACCATTAAGTGCTTCGGGGCGGCAGGGGGAGGGCACGCGACCTCGTATTTAAAACGTCTGCCGCCTTTCGACGTTAATAAAGCTTTGGAATTTTATTTCGCGTGCCAGATAATGGAGATTCGCACGTGGTCACTTATCAGTCACAATACATACTCGATCGATACATCAATCGTTGGCTGAAAATCGCCAGTTGGTCGCGTGGGCTGTAGGTAAATTACCGCAGCTACGTATACCTAATTACTCAGTATACCGCCAGCATAGAGATCAACGCATTAAGCCGGATTTTAATTTGTTTCGACACGCGTCATTTGTTTTTTTAAATGTAAAAATCACAGCTTCGACAGAGGTTTTTGAAAAAAAAAAAAAAAAACTCCAACGCAACGTGGAATTATTCAATTGCATATGCGATGGTTTTTTTTTTTTTGTTCAACTCGCGAAGCTTTTTTCCCCGTCCGATATGGTCGAGGATCGTTTATCAAAAACGGTGCGGAGAATGGTGAAACGGTGAAAAGCTCCGGTTTGCTTGATATTTCCGCATCGACGAGTTATAAATTACTCGCATTATTCATCGTCTTACGGAATTTTCTCCGTTTCATCATATTTTTCGGCGAGAATTTTTCACCGACCGCTGATAACGCTAGATCCTTCCCTGCGAACTGCACTCGTTGCCGGATTCATTTTCGTATAACGAGCCAGCAGCCAGCGTGAAAAATACCATAACTTTATAATATTTCAATTAACGATCAATATACACGTGATGATGATGATGCTGCTGCCGGTATAATACCTCATTAAAAAGGCCACACCAACGACGGCAAATGTTCCAGAAGTGTAGCTTTCATTATCATTATCCGAGCGAGTCTGCTTTGCCCGTTGGTAAATACAGGTGATTTTTATATACCTAACCCGGTGCAAAGGTACGACGGCTTTAGCGTACTACGTACGTAGTCAGCAAAATTAAGTAAATCTCTAAATCATAACGTTTTCGTAGCACTGGCTCGTCGTCGTAACCTTATAAAATATCAAATTACCTTCACCTGCTCGTTAAGAGAGCATTTCTTCATTCGCGAATCAGCTATATAGCATAGCTTCCTCCCTCGCTTTCTTCCTTATGGACGCCAGCGACGGCAATAGCACATTTTTCGTAATCAGCTGTTGCGAATATGTAAAAAGGGTACGAGATTACCTGAAACGTGATACGGGTTTCTAAAACGTACCGATATTTTATACCATAGGGTGTTTGAAAAAGTACAAATGGGTGTTTTAATTCCGATTCCGATTGTACCTATTATTTTATGGAAATGGTAAATTGTTTTATTATTAGAAAATGGCAATCGAGTTTTTTTTTTCACCTCGTATTGATCGAGTGATTCAGTGAACCAACTAGGTGAAATGGAAATTTTGATTTTTTCCCCTTCTGGTTTCTCACCTTTATGAACGTAGCGTAGCGTGAAATTCGAAAATAATTATACGATGCGGAAGCTAATTTAATGCTTGTAAATATTATTTCACAAAAATTGTTTCAAATTGCTTTTTTTTCCTTCGCTGGAAATACTGAAATCACGCGCAAATGCCATAAAATTATACGTTTTGGACGCTTTTGTTCCCCTCCAATCACTTCTAAAAAAATCGTACGTTTGTGGATGTACAGTTTTTGAATGTTCGAGCGTGATGCTTTAGAAAAATTTGTTTAAAAGTAGATAACCTTAGCTGGAAAAATGGAATAATTTTTTTCAACTGAAAAAAATAAATAAATAAATGATGAGAGGAAAGTGAGAAGACGTTTCTTTCTAAAAGTTGGCATTTTTTGAAGGTTCATAATTTTCAAAATTTTCAGTTCTCAAATTTTGAAAAAAAAAATGTAGGTACATTTGACCTCTTCAAATATGAAAGGAAAATATTGTAGGAACAGATCCGAATTTGCGGAACTCGGGTCACCCAAAAATCATAGGCGAGTCCAGATTTTTTTTCAAAAGGACACAAAGAACCGAACTTGGGTCGAGATAGCAAAAGGTTGAGTAATTTTCTTTCGGAATGAAAGGTGAGGAGGCAGGAGGCTAAACTTAATTTGTTTCATTTTGAAAATTTAAATTTTCTAGTTCTCGCATTTTTTTTTTCAATTTTCATAGTTTTTAGCTGTAAAAGAATTTTTTATTTCTTCAGAATTTTCCATTTTCACTGAATTTTCTATCTTTACAAAATTTTCAAAATTTCCAATTTTTACAGTGCGGTTTCTCGTGGAATGCTAACGGTAACCTGAGGCAAACCGCGAAACCGAGCTTAAAATTGGATTTGGTCACGTTGCACGCTACGGTCGTCTAAAATTTCTTATTTTCGATGGTTTTGGAAATTATAGCGAAAAAATCACCTTCAACCTCGAGAGCCTCCGTTTGTATCAAACAGACCTTTTACCGAATACCCACTTTATTACGTCGAACCTACTACGCCCAAGCTCTTGAGAGCTAATTTACCCCCAGACTATTGTACCTTTCGGGTCGTTCACTCTACAGCCGCGCCTTGAGATCGCACCCACGTCAAAAAAAAAACATCATCGGAATAAAGCAAACAGTATACCTACTCGAATATACTGTAGATACGTATTAAGTCGACAAAATTTTCAGCCTTGTCATCATTACGTCATCGTCATCATCATGAGGAAAAAAAGGCGCCTAGATTAAGTTTTTCTTATTGCTTGGCAAAATGAAAACGCAAAGAGTATATCTGTGGCGGTTGATCTGTATACTCGCAAGAGGCTTTTTAGCTTACAAAGGCACTTTTGAAAAATACACCGCTTACAAATTGATTACATTAAATTACATCGCGCAGAATACTACTTATATAGATACAAAGTATATGCTGGCGGAACCTTTGCTATCCCTGTACTTTTATATGCTTTTAGCTTTCAACTTGGTCCGCGTCACGTAGTTTTGCAATAACTTTTATGCACTGTAAGACTCTGCATTGGATGATGTAGATATTATAACTTGTTCAATTTTCTACGTTTAATGTAATTATACTTCGAACGTCGTGGCGAAACATCATGGTCAGCGAACAACGATTAATACGATATTATTGAATCGAATTAGACTGGCTGGACGTGACGCTTTGCCTGAGTATGTGCGCAGGCTACATGCCTCCACGTGGAGATGTAATTAAATGTAAAACCAAAATTCATAACGTAAAGGCTATTTTGCCCGAGCCGGAGTTAATTATGACGAGTTTATCGACAACGTATATTATGCGGCGACTATTTTCCGAATTGATTGCGAATAACCAACTTATCTTGATGATGTGACCGAAACACGAATGTTTCATTAGCTGGCGACTCGATGAGACGAAACGAGTGAGGAGAGGAAGAGAAGGAAGGGTTATTTGGGCGCCATTTTATTCTCAGCGTTATGCTATGGGTGTAAATTTCTACAAGTAGGTACAAAAAAGAGCAAACGATTGCAGCCACTTCCCTCCTCTCTACGCCAAAAAAAGAAGAATCGAAACAAGTTCATTTTATGTTGAAAAGCGATTCGTGTTTGTTGAGGTTTGAAAACCGGTTCAGCCGGGTTTTATGAAAAAAAAATACTGAAGAACTTTTTATCAAATAATCGGTTGATTTTTGGTATGAACTGGTTTCATTATAAGAGGGAATACCCGATCCAACCGGTTCGTATCATTAAAAAAACTGGTTGATGTTCAGAGATGATGACTGGTTAATTTTTTTCAAGATGAAAATTGTTTTGTGTAGAAGAGAGGAGTCAGAACTGGTTTTGAAGTGGAAAAAAAATCAGATCAAACCGGTTTGTGGTGAAAAATTAAAGAAAAATTTACATTTTCTACAAACATTGAAAATCGAAATTCAGAGCTAGCTTGGTAAAGGTCTGGATAGTTGGCTGGTATTTTTTTGTGTTTCAAATAGGCTTAACCATCCTTTACCCCACCCCTCATTCCTCTTTCTAGCCACCAAATAATGGCAGCAATAACGAAACAAATACTTGAAAAACAAAATGAGACCTAATACGTTAAAGGGACAGAAAATTGGAAAAGAAAACGAATTTGTGCGGTAAACTGAGATTCGGGTAAAATAAGTTGAAACAATGTTGCGAATTTAAAGCTGGCCAGAAAAAAACGCAGACATTCGATTAGCGTGTTTTTTATCTCATTTTTCCAAAAACTTACTCCGGTCGAAAATACGTTGAAAATTTTCATCGTTTTATGAAATAACGTTCCAAGTGGTCGAAGAAATGATGAAAATGTTTGAAATTATTAGGTTAATTAATATGGAGGTTGCGAAATTCCATTCTGAAAATACCTACCCTCCTTTGCTACAGACCAAAAAGAAAGAAATAAAATTATAAAAAATATCACATGTAGTTTCAAAGTAATTGTATTTTTCGTCTCGTTCGAGTTTGAAAAGGTACGGTACGGCGGTGGATGAGGAGGGTAGAGGGTAAAGTAAAAATTCTGCTCGAGAATTCAACCTTCATCATTCGCAGCGCACCCGCTTCACTTACTTTTTCGACGTGCTTACTCAAGGATCAAAAACTTCATCCTTTAGAAGATATAGTTTTATGGTAACTGTACATCTGTCGAGGATTAATTCCAGCTCGTTTTCGCGTTCCCCCTATACTGCCATGTCGTATCTTTCAACTTTTGCAAATGCTTTTTGAGAAAATTATATATAAAACCGGAGACTAGGCCGCTTCTTATAATGAGTTTCTTTTCTTTCGGTTTGTTCGACTGTTCGTCGGCATATGAGGCGTGAAAAGCCCGACGACGCATATGTCGTCATCGTATATCTGCTAGGTATCTACGTAGTCGTAGCGACGACGACGACGATGGAAAATCTGCGTATTTATAATCCGCGCGATGCGACGAGATACACGAGCGTGGATGGCAACGTCGACACGAAAAATAAATACACATCTTTGTACGCGCTGAAGACTAGATAGCTGGCGGTATAGTAGCTGGATACAGCTCGAAGGCTTTTCCAAACGTGCAGGCTTGGAAATGTAATTATACCGGTTTTATATGTAAGGCAAAGACCCCCGGAGTAAAATGCAATATCTTTATTACATTTTGTCGAAAGAAAGGAAACGCCAGCGCCATACCGCGTCGCAATCCCAAACGTGCGAGGCGACGCGACGTATACTGGGAACATAAGTATAGTATACGGTACGAGTAGGTACATAAGTGTAAGGGTATAAGGCGCAGCGCGCAGGCTAGACTGAAAGTTTCATCGCAGAGATGCTCAAGCTCAACGTTGGTACACTTTGGGCGGATTTCTAGACTCAAAAACCCACCTAAGGTTGTGTATTCGTTAATGTGTCTAATAAGCTCGAAGCTGGTTGCTTTGTTTTTGCTCATCGAGTATAATAAATTTATATCTTATCTCGTTTAAATAAACGAATATGAATATGAGCGTGAACGACGTCGACGTCGTTTGACGTTTCTACATCGTTGCGAAAAGGTTCACGGCTCGGGTCTTTTTTCAAAAGAGGATTATTCAGATTGATGGCGTATTACGTGCGAGTATAAAGTAGGCATGTATGTATGTATTTATGAAATGTCGCGAATACCTAGACCTACTATAACATGTTTCCTACTTTAGCTCGAGGATTAAAAACGGTTCATTTCGAAGCGATTAACGGCGCGAAATTTCCGTTCGCTCGTTTGTGTATCGTTTTTTGAGCTTATCCTCACATCGGTTGGAGGAAAAAATCCACGATCCACGATGAAAGGGCAATTTTGGGAGAAATCGAAACGAAAATGTACGAGTATGGTTAGATTCAAGATACCTTCAATCTTCATAGTTTATTGTCAAAATGAAAATTGATTTGAAAAATTCCACTTTTTTCGCGTTTTTTTTTTTTGTTTGACATACCTATTCATTTTCTTGGTTTGTTTTTTTGCTTCTTTTTTTTGAATTTCATGTCAGGAACGATTTTCCGTCATTTTTCTTGAATCTCACGTCAGGTATAAGATTTCCCATCATTTTCTAGAATTTTATGTCAGAGGATGTTTTTGTCTCCTCCTTTTTTTTTTGATTTTTGGTCAGAAATGATTTTTGGTCAGAAATGATTTTTGGTCCATTTTCTTGAATTTCCAGGTGTGTTGTCACTTTTCTTGAATTTCTTGTCTAGCTCTCTTTCAAACTGTTTTTTTTCCTTTTGAATTTCATGTCGAACAAGTCTAGAATTTCATGTCGCAAGAAATATTTATGTCTTTGTTTACTAGAATTTTTGGTCAGAAACTTAGTCCATTTTCTTGAATTTCCCATTGAACATGATTTTCCATCACTTTTTTAAATTTTTTGTCAGACATAATTTTCAGTCTGTTTTCTTGAGTTCTATGTAGGAATGAATTTCTATTGTCCATTCTGTCCACATTTTTAAAAATATTTCAGTCAGATTTTGTGTCTAGCCAATTTTCTTGAATTTTCTGTTGAATACGATGTATCCTCTGTTGTTGTTTTTTTCTTAACAATTTTCTGACCCTTTTTCTTGAATTTTTGCCTGAAAGCATTTTCAATTCATTTTTCATCTTTGGTCGTGTCTCTCGATTTTCTAAAAATTCTTAACAAATACTTACGTACCCCTACAACTTTCTGTCACTTTTCTGGAATTTCCTCTTTTACGTGATTTTCCTGTCATTTTTTAAAAAATTCTTTTTCAGAAATAGTCTTCATTTTGATTACTAGAATTTCTTGAAGGAATGACTTACTCGTACTGTTTTTGACGTTTTTTACCAGACGTTATTTTCGGTCACTTTCCTGAAGTTTTTGTGTTGAACGCAATTTTCTGTCACTCGAATTTCATGCCAGAGGGACTTTTTGTCATCTTTTCGTGAATATCGTCATTATATCCAATATAATCTCCAAAATATATATATATTTTTTAAATTTTTGACAAGAAACGATTTCTGTTCCATTTTCAAGGAATTTCTTGTCAAACTCATTTTTTTAAAATTTCTGCCAGGCCATCCGATTTTCAGACTGATTCTCTTGAGAATTTCAAGTCAAACAGTTTTCAATCCATTTTTCTTGGAATTTCTGGTCAAATACGGTTTGCAGCTTATTTTCTTCAATTTTATGCGAGAAAAAATTTTCAATCCAGTCATTTTGAATTTTTGGTCAGAGGTGATTTTCTGTGGATTTTTTTGAATTCCTCATCGGACACAAATTTCTGCTTATTTTCTTGATTTTGCTAATTTTAAGCAGTTCTTTGAAAAAATTTTCATGTTTCTTTCGAATTGGTCCAAATATAAAGTAAATTTTGATCCATTGCAAATTTCTGTTTGAAGTTGAATTCGCATAAAGATCTTGTCATTAATTTGTTTGTTTTTTTTTTTTTTTTCATTGAAACTTGAATTTTCATAATTTTAGGAATTTTTTTTCTGTTTTGTTTTTTATTTTGCATAGTTTACTCTTGAAAGAAAATTTTTGATTGAAGTTTTATTTAATATACAAGACTCATTTCACGGAATACTTTGTATAAAAATTCACCCATTTCGCGTTATTATTGATGGCATAAAAATCGATTTATATTCAAATGGGGAACTCCATACAGCAAACGTAAACGTAATCTGGTAATTATTTTGAATGCTCGCGTTTAAAGGTGATTTTTTACATCGGTAATAGGGTGGTTTTTCGCAATTTCCACGAATCTGGTACATACAAAGAGGATATTACCCGACGAGTAACGATTTCTTTTATTGCACAGTTGGCATGTGTATACGTGTATATTTCCCGCTCAAAAGACCTTCATAGTTCATACTAGTGCACATAATAAGAAGCAGAAGAAGGAGAAAACCGAGTATACGTGTATGATAAGAAAACGTTAAATGGAAAACGTTTTATGAATAACTAGCTCTGGTTTTTTTTTTTTCGGCAAATAGTAAAAATATCTTTACAAAAGAAACCACTTGAAAAGTTTTAAATGTTCGCGACGATATACATAGTATTTCGTACTGCAGATATGAAAGTTTATGCAGCACCAGGCGCGAGAGAAGATACGTAGATATACACCGGGTGTAAGAGTGGGAATTTTTTTCCTAAATGATTTTTTTCTTCTTCGTTTTACTTTTTTATCTGAAGCTTTTGTCGCCATTATTACGTAGATATTTTGTTTTTTTAAAATACATCGCGCGCAGTGCACCAACGGTACGTAGATACGGCCGGCGCGGCGTGACGCTTTTGTTTACACATTCAGCGTCGTCGTCGGTGTTTTCCTCCTGGCGCAGTTGTCGCGTAGAAGAAAAAAAACGCTAAAACAATGAGATCTTCTTCGCGAACGAAAGGCCTTTGTCTGAGCCGAGGTCGGCGTGGAAAGCGGTGACGTGCGACGTGTTAATGAAACGGGTATTAGTTCGTTAGCGATGAAGCGCTTTCTTAGTACTCGCAATGTGGCCGCGCCGCGCAAAGGTAACGCTTTTTTGTACCTACGTAAGGTATACGTATCGAACTTTCCATTCATCTATGTAGTGCAATAGCGCCGCAGGGACCAGCCATTTTATACCTGTAGCTTTTAAAACCATCCAATGAACGGTATGGAAATGAACGTATACCCAGATACCTACCCTTTTAATCGTATATTGTTATTAAAGACGCTCGATTCGAGGGCAGTGGCTTGTGATACCCTGAGGGATCAGCAGCCTTAAGGGGTGGGTTGTCGAGCAATATTTAGACTGTTTATTAGGAGGGGGATTTGCCAGAAGCGGAAATACGCGTATACTTTGCAAAGGCTTACGCAAGTAGGTATTGGAAATTTTGTAATTTTTGCGAGTACCCGCATCTATTAATATTTTCTCCGATAGAAACCAAAGTTTTTTGGAGAATTTTACAGATTTTGGAAAAAATAATAATTCCGATGGAGGCTCTGAAAGTTGAAAATATTTTTTAATAAAATTTTCAGCTTCAGGAGATGATCAGGTATAATTTAATTTTAATGAGTTTTTAAACCCAAAAAATCAAAAATTGTGATGGAAGCTCCAGGACACATTTAAAATCCTAAAAATCATTTTAAAAATGATAAATAATTTTTCATGAAATTTTTTGCCCCCCCCCCCAAAAAAAAAAAAACTATGGTTATAATTTGTTTTGGTGGATTTTAAACAGGAAAATTAAAAATTGTGCTGGAGGCTTTTGAACAAATAAAAACTTTGAAAATGATTCAGAGAAACTGAAAATGTTTTTTAAAATCAAATTTCCAGAACTTGAGGCTGATTAAATTTTTTTTTTGATAAATTTTAAAAATGAACTGGAATAGGATCAAGCTTTTTATTAATATCGAGTAAACTGGAAAAGAGGAGATGCTAAAATCCTCAAAATTCCATCTTATTTTTGAACACATATTGTGGCAACTTGGGTGCAGCTGTGAAAGAAAACCAGTGAAGCCACCAGCAGAAGTTCATCCGTAGATTTTCATCTTAAGCTTTTCTTTTACGCGAACTCCTACTTTAGTTGGAACGTGAAAAGGCAAGGGGTGCAGAAAACGAAAAAGTACACACCTTTTCGATTCAGTAATTTTTCCCCCGGGTTTGTAATACTGCGAGAAGTTTTCCTCAAATCCACAACTTTTTGGTATTATTCCAAAACAAAGCTTTTTGCGGTGTAATTTCATCCTTTGCCACCCCCTCTCCCCTCGGCGGTTCAGTCTTGTTTGCAAAATCGTCAATAATATACTTGGGACGCATAATATAGAGTGATTCTATAGCCTATGTGGTACCTTCGTTGTGAGCTGTAGGTGATTTATTTTGCAAGTGGTCAGAGCGGTTGCAGATTTATGGATTTGAAGGAGTTTAAGTTAATTTACAAAAATAGCATATGGACTGGATCTGTTTTTTGGAATCAATTGCCATTTCATGGGAGTTTTTACCTGCTAACCTTGTGGTAGGCAACCTAGCTCATGTGACCTAATGAGTTGCCTATCTTTCGATAAGCAGGAGTTAGAATTACACCAAATCACCCCGTATATTGAAAGTGTTTACTTCTATTTTAATCGGATTTTAATTTTTTTTTTCAAGAATACTTCAATGAAAGCCTAATCGAGAGAGAAGTAAGGAATTTTTTGAAAAAACGATTTTCTTTTCATATTTTGTAAAATGCGAGGAACAATTTTTTTCCCCAATTTTCGTCGTCTCCTCTTGTAGGTAATACTCGACTGAAAAGAATAACGTTCAATTGAAGAGACACTCGTCTCTGTGAAGTGATCTCGAAACTCGAGTAGGTTAGGTATACCGATCCAGAAGGGCATTTGCATCGATAATACATATTTCGCTGGTGGAAGAACTCCATTCACAACGAGAACGCCATAGTCTGGGCGGTTTTCCATTCAGACTACGCGGCGACGATTGTGAGACTTCATCACCGCGGTGGGAGTCTTTGCTTGGTACTCGTGGCAAAATTACACTTCACAAAGACGAAGGTGGTGCAAAAAAATTAATTGGCGTGCGCCGTTTATTAAACTCGATATCGCGAGAATAATGACGTCAGCTCGATAACATGGCGTACCTCCTGAGAGACATTTTTATCTCTTTATTTACGTCATAGCGGAATAAAAGTACCTACGTATTCATTGTATTAAGACGCGCGCTTGCTGTTCGTCGAATGAATATATAGCACCGTCGCGTCGCGTCTTGAGATTAAATATCCCACCACGAAGTCGAATACCAACCGATATATTGCCAATTGATTTTAAATAACGTAATCTGAGAATTGCCACAATCTATAGGTACCTGCCCTAACCCTGCTGACACATATTAAAGTAATGCATTCGTCTTCTCCCGTTACATTTCTATCGGGTTGGCTGCGGATATTTCTGTGAAGAATGCGACGAGAAAGAAAAGCATCTCGATGAAAAGTTATCGCAGCATTCAAACGTCGCGTAGCGTCGTGGACAAAAGCTCGGCAACTCTTTCGAGTTGAATTTTCGCCTCATCAGATTATTATTTGCGATAGCCGGCCAGCCGCAGTCCAAACTCAAAGGTTTCCGCGTTGTAACTTTTAATCAGTCTTTTTCCTTCGGTCGAGTTGCCAAACGTAGTTTTGACGGTGATATTACCGCAACGACCATAAATGTCACCAAAACGTACCTCTCTTATAATACGAATCAACTTCGAAACAGGCTTACCCGGCTATATGTCGTCGTCGTCTATGTTGATGGCAATTGGAAATCCTGTAAAAAAAAACACCGCTCAACAATAAATGACCCGGCATGAATTTTTTTTTTCAAACCTGACGTGAACGTTAAAGCTTACGCCAGAAACAACTTTATCGTTAATTGATTTCCTGCCCATGTGTTTTGTTTTTTTTTTATTTAACCCGATGTAAAACCCTAGGACGAGAGTATAGGGTGAAATCCAACAAATGAAAATCTCCAACCGTTGGAAATCAATCGGCGCGGCGTATTTTTTGAAAAAAAAACCTTTTAACAATCGGTCGAAAAAATTAATCCTTCGTGATACGATTTATTATTGTAATCGGGAAACCAAACCAGCTTATTTAAAACATTTTACTTCGTGGTGGAATTTCACATCACACATGTACCGCCAGCTGCCACACCGTGCGAGCTTTTCAACTTCGCATACATCGTACAAAGCGAGGAGCCGAACCATCGAACGGGTAAAAATACCTACAACAAGCATCAACGAGAGCTATTTCCATTCCTCCGACGAAATTTAAATATTACTTATTTTTTTTTCGCTAAAATCATTAGGGTGAAAATTAATGACACCAGAAGCTGGGTTTCGTTTTCGACGAAAAGCTTGTTACAGCGTAAAACTTATTAATTAGATTTCTCCTTTATTTCGTATCTTACGTACCTACCCAGTGCGAAAAAAATTATGGAAAATGCTTACTTATAATGAAAAAAAATTCTCACTTCCTTTCGCCAAATAATTCTCGCGCCCATCTGAGACTTGAAGCAGTCAGCTCGAGCTTGCCAATACAAAAAGTAGAATTAGTAAGGTGAATTTTTACTCTAATAAGGTATTATTCTTAAACTTTTTTTCGCTCCCTTCGCCGTCTATTATTTTCCAAAGTATTAATTTATATAGGCGTCGGGCTGTAATTTTTTAATCACGGTAAGCCCCTGTGCAGTTATAAGAAAACAAAATGAATTGACTTTTTTTTTTTTTCAACCAAGTTTTTAGTGGGAAAGAAGTCTAGAATGAAATTAACGCTTCTTTTCTTCGTTTTTTCGATTACATTTTTCATTCGGTTTTAATCTCGCTTGGCACGTGATGATTAGTAATTTTTTTTACGAATTAATAGTTTGGAGGGTATGGTGTCCACTGTAGAGTGAACTAAAAGAATACATGAATGAATCAGGGAGTTTTAAACTCGAGAATAAAATTTTAAAATTGAGTAGTGAATAAAAGGGGCAAACAGTGAGCTGAAAAAACACATAATTATGTCCAATCAAAAATTGCTAAAGCGTGAATATGCATTTTTTTAGCTCTTCAAGTTTGTCTATATGTATTTTGAGTAAAATGGGTCGAAGGTTCGAAGGTAATTTTCCATGCGATTTTTTCATCAGAATTGAATAGATATATAATATACTAACGAGGGAAGTACCCCAACCGGCAGAAAGCTTTTGAGTCGGGACCAAAGCAGATCGATAGAGCCTGTAAAAATACTTACCCCCAGAACCAAAATTTCGGGTACTGAAATTTTCAATTCTATTTTTGGCGAATTTTTAAAAATCGATTTTGGGTCAAAATGGACTCTAAGATCAAAAATAAGTAAAATTTTTCCTATTGCAAGTAGAAGTCTGAAATCTGGTATGTCTATTATTTTGGACCCCCTTTGAATCGATTGGGAGCAGTTTCGAACAATTCTGGAGCCTCCCGCGAATTTAGGCAATTTCCAGTATTTTGGAAATGCTCCAAAATTCACAGAAATTCAATTCAGCACGTATAAACGTGAACGACGCGACGCTGATTGGGGACCTCCTGCGTGGAATACGACCCACTTTTCCAGAATCCGTTTCTGCCGGTTCGGGGCAACCATTTCCTCCAGAAAATTCAACTGAAAAAAAATTAAAAGAACCGACGACGAGTGTGTGCCCTATTTACGACCCACCAAATCGATTGGAATGTGAATTTCAAATTTTTCTGCTGTCGCGTTCGTTTTAGGCAAATTTTTCAAGTTTTTCAAAATTAAAACTGGAGAAAATGGTCACCTCGAAGTCGAACCGACAGAAACGGATTTTGGAAGAATGGGCTGTATTTCATCCAGGAGGTCCCCAATACGCGTCGTTCACGTTTATACGTACTGAAGCAAATTTTTGTGAATTTTGAAGCATTTTCAAAGTACTGGAAATTACCAAAACTTGCTGGAGGCTCCAGAATCGTTCGAAACTGTTTCCAATCGATTCAGGGGGTTCAAAGTAATGGGCATATCAAATTTCGGACTTCTAGCTGCACTGGGAGAAATTGACCAATTTTCGATCTTGTACTTAGTCCATTTTGTCCCAAAATCAATTTTCAAAAATTCGCCAAAAATATAATTGCGAACTTCAGCACCCAAAATTTTGGTTCTAGAAGTATTTTTACATGCTCTATCGATCTGTTTTGGTCCCGACTCAAAATATTTCTGCCGGTCCGAGTACTTCCCTTCTTAGTTGAAAAATTCCAACTTACAATTTTCTCTAAAATTGTGAAAATTTCAAGTGAAAAAAGCGTAAGGAAAAGAAAAAATTGAGTAAAAATCATAATTTTTGATGTTTGCTGTAAAATTGGCTTGAGCTGACTTCTAAACCGAAAATGATGAAGGTAGTCGAATGAAAATTCAATCCGTTCACCCTCTTTTCACGCATCGTTTTTGGGGAGAAATTTGGGAAACCACTGACTCGGAAATTTTGAACGAACAGGATAATGTTTCAATGAACTTTTCTCCCGTAGTATCTACAGATAAATTAGACCCACTAGGAGTCGTAAGCTTTGATCAAGTACCCGAATATATTGTCGACTAAGAGCGTATGTTTCTGGGTGGCAACCCATAATATCAAATAATATCTCGTCTAATGCTAAGTACCTATGTACCAAATTGCCATCAGCCTTTTGGGTAGATACATATCGAGTAAACGTAGGAAAAATCCCCAAAAAATATGTAATTTTATGGGCTGTTTTCAAGTACCCTTAGGTGGTATATTTTGGTGGGAACGTCATCCATTATTTTCCATGCGAAATTTTCCAGTCAGCGTTTCACATAGACCTATCAAAGGTACTTATTCGTGAACAGCGCCGTGAATAAGCTGTAAGTTCGGATGAAATGAACGAATTCCATACGTATGAATCACTTAGCTCGGTTCCATTGTTGAGATGCAATTGATCAGTAGGCGGAGGCACGAGAGAACACGATGATTGACAGAATAATGGATTAGATCCATTAATCGTCGCTTTTTGCCTTTTTTTCGCCACCGGAGTGATTCGAGTTTAATACAAGTTCGGCGCGAAATGAAGCCCAAAAAAGTTGAAATGTTTAGTTTGGTAGAAACGTTGAAATATTTTCAATTTCAGACCCCCCCCCCCCCCCCCCGCTAAAGGATTGGTGAAAATGTTCTACGTTACGAGTACTTAATTTCTGTTACGGTATACTTTCGCTAGACGATAGTGTTAATTTCGAGATATAAACCTGGCAAGCGTTGTTAAGTAACGATTAAGAAGATAATTTCGCGAATTTCTTAACCATCTATAGGTACCGTTAAGTAGAAGGCGAATTTCTTTTGTACGCGCTGCGGTCTGGACGGCGGTTAATCGATATTCATGCCGGTATGCTTTCGAACATGGGTATTATGTAGTTGGAGGTGTACGCAGAAAACGAGAACCCCTCATGATACCGCACACATTTTGCAGGTACACGCATCGGCGGCACGCCGCGTGCGTGCTTGTCGAGTTGAAAAAGTAAATTAACACCGTTTTAATGGGGCGCTAACGCTCGTGCGAAATCTTCTCGCGCAGTTTAAGAGCACCTGGTACCTCTCGAGCTGCAGATGCCAGATTAAAAGCAACTTGGCCTATCGTCGAGATTTATACAGGCTGTCTTTATTTTCTATAGAATCTACGATATACACTACGAGATTACTGCACCGAATTTCATCCTATCTAACCCCCTCCCTCTCCTGCCACATTACCCACCCGAAGAGGTTTTTTCTTATTTAATTTACTGTAAGAAAAATTAGCCGCGTGGATGTGTCTGCAAAAAGGGTCAAGTGTTTTTTATGTGTACTTTTTTCGGCCTTCCTTTCGTCGTGTCCGAGACGAGACGAGACGCTGCGAGTCATTAATAAAACTAACGCTCCAGATTGACATCGGAGAAAGAATAATGAGTAAGAGATAGCAGTTGAAAAATGAAGTTTTAACTTAAATTCGAGAAAATATTCGGCTTCTTTCTATCGACCAATATGGACCTCCTCCAAAAAAAAATAAAATAAATAAACGACACGTTCGAAGGCGATGATTAAGCGTGATTGCTCATTAGTTAACTTGTTTTTTAACCCCCTCCCCCTCCTCCTCAGTAGGACTCTCGTTTCGAAGCTCGACGTTTTTACAGTCTTTAAAGAAATTACTTACCTCCCAAGTTTCTTCTTTGGATATTATGCTTTCTAAAATGATTATCACTGGTTTTAATCGTACTCCATCAATTTTTAAGGTTTAGATGGCTAGACTGCCTTCAGATGCCACGAGCAGGATTCATTCTGGGTGGAGGTGCTATTCGGGGCGTGCAGACCTGTGGCGCGCTAGTGTCGTTAGCACTGATAAGATAAG